>JAIEZT010000441.1:31838725-31908725 GCA_019594935.1 Periophthalmus modestus
TATCCACTAAATCCTCTGATATTCCTAATATTCTCTGATATCCCCTGAGGGAGGGAGGGAGAGAGGGAGGGAGAGGAGAAAAGAGAAAGAGGAGAGGGAGGAGAGAGGGAGAAGAGGTGGAGGAAAGAACTTTCGAAAAAGAAGATCTCATGCTGTCTCCATCTAAAAGCTGTAGAAGAAATGAAAATGGGGAAAAACATCAATTTGTTTTTGTCACCCAACAATGAAACTTGGAAAGCTCATGTAAAAAACTGTAAAGATCAGAGCCACTGCAAAACTTAATAATGTGAGATAAACATTTATAATTCAGTACTGTTCCTGGGTTTTTTTTAGTGGACTCTCCCGTGTCTGTATAATGTCGAGGACCTGCTCTCTTGCCCGGAAAACACAAACAGAAACATCAGAGAGAAGCGGCGCCGCATCCAAACCGCATAAACTCCAACTGTTAATAAACGGCTCCACCACTTGCAGCGGGAAAGACAAAAAGAGAGCCACGCCGTTCTTTTTTTGCCCGGTTAAGCGGACGTCTATAACGCTCCGAATGTTCCGCAGGAGAGCTTGAACGGCAGAGTGGAGACGGGGCTCCAGAGAAGAGTCGGAGCCTGCAGCGCTGACCTGCTTAGAGCGCGGCTGTTACGTGACTACGGAGCGGAGGACTGGAGCTGGCGTTTGTTAACCTGGGAGCGTGTTTTGTGTGTGATTTGTCGTTGGTGTGTTTGTGTGTGTGTTACAGCGCAAGCAGACTCCCGGAGCGAAACACATCCATATGCGGGGTTTAGTAATAAGCATGCAAAGTGATTATTGGTGGCAGAATCCCGATTAATTAAATTACATTCAAATTATCTTTCCAGTTTTATCTTTCTTCTGTGTTAATGCGAGGTGCACAAGCTGCAATGTACATTACTATCTCAACCTGTGGAATTATTTTCGAGTTACTTGAGTTCTGTAAACGAGCTTGTAGGCTGCTGGGACTGCTTTACTTAAATGGGTTTCCATAGGTGGAATGGGGCGTCTGTCACATGAATCGCGGAATATCTGGAATAATTACCAAATTTGGAGTTGCACCGGGTGAACTCGAATTTAGACGGGCGTGAAGGAGGAATTGTGTTCTGTTTGCACATGTAGCCTTCTCTCATGATCACATACTTTTATTTACTGTAAGGGATCCCTGCCACTCGGATAACCAGTGGATTCTCTCAACCACACAGTGCCGCAGTGGCGTAGACTCACAGCAGGGGCGGCGACAGTGAGGGGGGCTCGAGGGGGCTCGGGCTCCCTCCAACGGCCAATGCTCTCAACAGCTCCCTTAAAGATTTTTGTGCATCCATTTTCACTAGTGCACTCACATTGTCGACTAACACCCATCTTCTGAAGATCGAGCACTACGACGAAGTGGTTCAACAAAACATTAGAAATATAAATATAATAATAAATGGCGAATGAATACTATAACTATAAATTAAATAGGCAAATAAAAAGTATAATAATACTATTGACTAAATTACATTGAATAAAATAAGTGCAAATAACAATAATACAATATATAAATAAATCCAAATACAATAATACAAAAATAACAACTCAATATTAATAACTGCTAACTACACATAACACTAATAATAAAGTAGACAAATCAAAGATAGTATTAAAATAATGATACATTACTATTAATAAAAGATAATATAAAATCAAATAAAATAATATCAATAATACCAAAAAATAAAAATAAGAAAGATGTAAACAAATCAATAATAATAAATAAAATAAATAAAAATAAAAGACATAAATTAAAAAATCGATAATATAAAATAAAATGATGAGGATAATAATAATAACATGGATGATAATAATAAATAAAATTAAGAATTCCATATTAGGTTTTAAATGGCACTACATTTAAATTTGAAACAGCGCGGCTCAACATGGTAGAGTGTGGGGGTACACTGCGTTTGTTTAAAGGCTCTAAATTCACTTGTTACATGATCCCCCACGTTGAACCCTCAGCCCCCCCGTAACTCCTCCCCCCCCAAACAAATGACGTCTGGTGCCGCCCCTAGCATCAAAGTGTGAAATGGTCCAAGTACAGTTCTGTGTATTTACGCCCGACAGACCCCCCCCCCCCGCGGCAGACTGAAACAGCGTCGGGAGGCTCACCTTTCGTAGTGGCGGCGTGTACACGTAGCTGCGCTGGTGCTGCTGGGTTTCGCCCAGTTTCGTCATAAACGGGTTTCCACTGTCGCCAGAACTGTGATCTGAAAAAACACAAAAGCAACGAGGCGACAATGAGAGGAGTTCAGGACTGTGCAGGTGAAACATTTACTCACTGTCTCATAATCATTTAGAGCAGAGTATTATGCAAATATTAATCAAATCAAGATTCTGTTGTTTTAAATTGTCAGTGAACAGCTTGAGACGTTTAAAACTGACAGATCCACAGCCAATGAGTAAAGGTGTGGAGCGGAGGACAGACTCTGGACAGACGAGAGATGGTTAGTGTTAAATGGTGAACAAAAAAAATAAAAATAAAAATGAAATTAAATAAAAATAATAAAAATAAAAAAAATGCTAAATTAATAATAATAATAATAATAATAATAATAATAATCATAATAATAATAATAAATAATAATAAATACATCAACAGTAAATAAAAAAAAATTAAAAGAAACTAATAAATAAATCGTAATTGCTCCTGTATACCGCACACCTCTGGCACACCTCGAGGAAAAACGAGTTTGACAGTGGCTTATGATTTTACACTGTGAGAAATTTTAAAAGTACTGTGGTTTTGTAGTACAGTTACATGTAAACTGTGGTGTGAGATCCTGTGTTGTCACGTTTTTGATCAGATCAGCGTCTGTTTGTTTATGCGCAGAGGCAGAATTTGAATAATCTGATGGGTTGGAGCCGTCGTGTGTGAGGAGCTGGTGTTTGTGTCACATTATAAAGTGTCATTTATTTTATTTTACTATTCGCTATGAACCAGATAAACTGTTTGTAATAAGATGGAACTGAATAAAATACTGAATTATAAAGTACATGCCCGACAATGTTAGAGCCACATTGAACCACGCCACAATCTGAGGACTTCATCGACTTCTGATGTAGTCCTGGTTTAGTCCTGGTTTAGTCCTGGTTTAGTCCTGGTTTAGTAGTCCTGGTTTAGTCCTGGCTTAGACCTGGCTTAGACCTGGCTTAGACCTGGCTAGACCTGGCTTAGACCTGGCTTAGACCTGGCTTAGACCTGCTTAGACCTGGCTTAGACCTGGCTTAATCCTGGCTTAGACCTGGCTTAGACCTGGCTTAGACCTGGCTTAGACCTGGCTTAGTCCTGGCTTAGTCCTGGCTAGTCCTGGCTTAGTCCTGGCTTAGTCCTGGCTTAGTCCTGGCTTAGACCTGGCTTAGACCTGGCTTAGTCCAGGTTTAGTCCTGGCTTAGTCCTGGTTTAGTCCTGGCTTAGTCCTGGCTTAGTCCTGGCTTAGACCTGGCTTAGACCTGGCTTAGTCCAGGTTTAGTCCTGGCTTAGTCCTGGTTTAGTCCTGGCTTAGTCCTGGCTTAGACCTGGCTTAGACCTGGCTTAGACCTGGTTTAGTCCTGGTTTAGTCCTGGCTTAGACCTGGCTTAGACCTGGTTTAGTCCTGGTTTAGACCTGGCTTAGACCTGGCTTAGACCTGGCTTAGACCTGTTTAGTCCTGGTTTAGTCCTGGTTTAGTCCTGGTTTATTCTGCCTCTTCTTTTAATGCCCATTTTATGACTATTTTTATATTTTGATTTGTTGTCTTGTGATTTTTAAGTCTTTATTATTCTGTAAAACACTTTGTACAGCACAAGTGATTAAAATAATTACACAGAGTCATTCAAATACACTTGTACCTTAATGTAATAAGCCAGACTAATCTGGACTGGACAAGACAACATCTGAGGAATAACAAATGTAAGTGGTTATAAAACTCGCTCTCCTTATGTAATGTTCTGTAGGAATGTGAGCTCGAACGCCTGACGTCACTTTTAACTCTCGAGGAGGGACTGACTCAATTTGTTCCACTATTGAATCTTAAACATGTAATTATCAAACATAATGGGCTGTATATAATATGTCATGAAGTCACATATTCCTCCAGCGAAACCTTGAAACTCGAGACGCTTTTGTTGCTGCAAATATAGAAGTTAAAACTGCTGATTACATGAGCTGTATCCTGTTTATAGCCAGTCTGGTTTTCTGTTTGGATAAATTACACCAGATTGCTAAAAAAAAAAGCAAAAACGCAGCCATGGCAAAGTCTTTACATTGGCCAAAATTTACAGTATTGTTAAAAATCACGAGCTGCAATAAATAAACAGCAGAACGAAACAGTTTAGGAGCGAGTTTGCTTCTGTAACGAGCCACAGAAGTGATTTATTTCAACTTTTACGGCTTAAATCTGACGGTATAGCTGCAGTTTTCATATATCCGTGTGTGTGCTCTCGTGTGTGTTCAGGAGCACACTTCTGGGCATACATGTGCGCGGGACGTCAGCGCGGACTTGGGAAAAAATGAGCGATTTGACCAATTTCCTTGTGACCGGTGCCGAGCGGAGAGAGACATGTGTTTTTCCACTCTGAGGGGGCTGCGCAACAACAGGAGCAAACTGGCAAAAAGCGGCGTTATTTCTCTGGGAAAACAACTGTTTGACCTTAAGGACAAAAGGCACAAAAAAGACGAAAGAACAATGCTTTTAAGGGGAAAAGAGGAGACAAAACACAAACGAGGAGGTGGAGGGAGGTGGAGGGAGGTGGAGGGAGGAGGAGGGAGGTGAGGGAGGGGAGGGCGGAGGGAGGCGTGGGAGACTCCACAAAGGGAACGTATCGGCACATATGTGAGTACTTACCAACTCATATCCTCCGAGTTTCTGAGCAGCTTGAAACATGGTCCAAAGGTTGACTGTGGACACAAGGAAAACAACATCCACGTAAGTTAAATATCAGCTGTCGGGTCTGGACAGTAGTAACTCTATAAGTATAAGTACACAGGACAGTATCAACACGAGCCCTAGAAGTACAAGTACACAGGACAGTATCAACACGAGCCCTAGAAGTATAAGTACACAGGACAGTATCAACCACGAGCCCTAGAAGTATTTACACAGGACAGTATCAACACGAGCCCTAAAGTATAAGTACACAGGACAGTATCAACACGAGCCCTAGAAGTATAAGTACACAGGACAGTATCAACACGAGCCCTAGAAGTATAAGTACACAGGACAGTATCAACACGAGCCCTAGAAGTATAAGTACACAGGACAGTATCAACACGAGCCCTAGAAGTACAAGTACACAGGACAGTATCAACACGAGCCCTAGAAGTACAAGTACACAGGACAGTATCAACACGAGCCCTAGAAGTATAAGTATACAGGACAGTATTTAACCTGTAAGTATGTGGCCAAAAGTACAAGTACACAGGACAGTATCAACACGAGCCCTAGAAGTACAAGTACACAGGACAGTATTTAACCTGTAAGTATGTGGCCAAAAAATACAAGTACACAGGGCAGTATTTGACCTGTAAGTATGTGGCCTAAAGTACAAGTACACAGGACAGTAGTAATCCAATAAGCATGCACCGTAAAGTACAAGTGCACAAGACAGTATTAGCACGAGCCCAAGAAGTACAAGTACACAGGGCAGTATTTGACCTGTAAAGTATGTAGCCTAAAGTACAAGTACACAGGATAGTATCAACACGAGCCCTAGAAGTACAAGTACACAGGACAGTATTTAACCTGTAAGTATGTAGCCTAAAGTACAAGTACACAGGATAGTATCAACACGAGCCCTAGAAGTACAAGTACACAGGACAGTATTTAACCTGTAAGTATGTAGCCTAAAGTACAAGTACACAGGACAGTATCAACACGAGCCCTAGAAGTACAAGTACACAGGGCAGTATTTAACCTGTAAGTATGTGGCCTAAAGTACAAGTACACAGGTATAGTAGTATCAACACAAGCCCTAGAAGTACAAGTACACAGGGCAATAGTAACCCTACAAGTACGCACCCTAAAGTACAAATACACAGGACACAAAAAGACAAAAGTTTTATACTGTTTTCCTAAAGTCTCTGGTCTGTTTATGAAGGTTTTTCTTTTGAATGTGACTTTCTCCATGAGACAAATGAGGCGCTGTGTTGTGTGTTGTGTTGTGTTGTGTGTTGTGTTATGTGTTATGTGTTGTGCTGTGTGTTGTGTTGTTCTGTTGTGTTGTGTGTTGTTCTGTTGTGTGTTGTGTTGTGTGTTCTGTTGTGTGTTGTGTTGTGTGTTGTGTTCTGTTGTGTGTTCTGTTGTGTGTTGTGTTGTGTGTTGTGTTATGTGTTATGTGTTGTGCTGTGTGTTGTGTTGTTCTGTTGTGTTGTGTGTTGTTCTGTTGTGTTGTGTTGTGTTGTGTGTGTGTTGTGTGTGTTGTGTTGTGTGTGTTGTTGTGTGTTCTGTTGTGTGTTGTGTTGTTTGTGTGTTGTGTTGTTGTGTTGTTGTCTGTCTGTGTGTGTTCTGTTGTGTGTTGTGTTGTGTGTTGTGTGTTGTGTTGTGTTGTGTTCTGTTGTGTTGTGTGTTGTGTGTTGTGTTGGGTTGTGCGTTGTGTGTTGTGTTGTGGAGGATGAAGGGCAGAACTGTTGAAAAGATGTAAATGAATATTGAATATTGAGTAAACAGATAAAACACAGAGTCAGTTCAGCTGCGGCTCTGAATGAAACACGATTAAAGCATCAAACACGGCCGATATGTTCATACGTCTGTTTGAACTCGTGCAAATTCATTTGCATTGATTTGCTCAGGCAAACACTGAGTCAAAGCACAAATCAAAACCGTCGTGATGATATTTCTCCTAAAGTCCCCGAGAGCCTTAATGGTTTGTCCAGAGAGCGTCTCATAAACAGCGTGAGGCTGGTTCATTTCTGCATTTAGCCAATGACATTTCTATTTGCTTTTCTGTAACATCATTGTTTCACATTTTTATATCAGGCCTATAAATAAGAAGAATAATAAGAGAAGGAGGACTCGCCTGGGAACAAATCCATCAGAATTCAATCTGTGAGTACACAAAGCCTTGCATTTGTCAAAATGACATTTTTCCTATCTCCGCTTTTGACAGCATTGATTTTTTTCCTTTCCCTCCTCTGCGCGACTGTTGTCAATGCTCGGGTGGAATAACAAAGGAGCCGGGGTGTTTTTTTCTATTTGAACTGAGCACTGGGCTTTACTGCGCTTTGTGCCTGAGAAACAGAGCGATGGGCTATTTAACCAGCCTGTTATACATCGACTGTAATTACCACAATAGAGCAGCATCGGGACGAGATACAACGACACAACACACTTTTTCTTACACGTCTTGTCATTAGCAATTTCTTTTCTTAATTCGCCTCGATTTGGCAGGACCAATTATCACTGAGATAAGGATGACAAAACAGAAACACAACGCGGCCTCCCCGACTCGCAGCGCCGCAGCAATTACACACACAACACAACAGAGAGAGACAAATGAGAACTGATGTTCACACGCACACACACCGGGAACAAGTACACACACGCACACACGCACAACCGGGAACAAGTACACACAACTAGAAAGCACAAACACAGCCACACACAGCCAGCACACACACACACAACCAGCACAGTACACACAACCACACACACAACAGGGAACAAGTACACACAACACAACCACACACACAGCCGCAAACCAGCACACACACCACAAACACACAAACCACACAACAGGAACAAACCAGAACGCACAACCAGGAACACACAACACAACCTCAACACTCCAATACTCCAATCCTCCAATACTCCAATACTCCAATACGCCAATCCTCCAATACTCCAATCCTCCAATCCTCCAATACTCCAATACACCAATCCTCCAATACTCCAATACACCAATCCTCCAATACTCCAATACTCCAATACTCCAATACTCCAATCTCCAATACTCCAATCCTCCAATCCTCTCAATCCTCCAATCCTCCAACACTCCAACACTCCAATCCTCCAATCCTCCAATCCTCCAATCCTCCAATCCTCCAATACTCCAATACTCCAATACACCAATCCTCCAATACTCCAATACTCCAATACTCCAATACGCCAATACTCCAATACTCCAATACTCCAATAATCCAATACTCCAATACACCAATACTGCAATACTCCAATACTCCAATACTCCAATCCTCCAATCCTCCAATCCTCCAATACTCCAATACTCCAATACTCCAATCCTCCAATACGCCAATACTCCAATACGCCAATACTCCAATCCGCCAATACTCCAATCCGCCAATCCTCCAATCCTCCGATACACCAATCCTCCAATACACCAATCCTCCAATACTCCAATACTCCAATACACCAATACTCCAATACTCCAATACACCAATACTCCAATACACCAATACTTCAATCCGCCAATCCTCCAATCCTCCAATCCTCCAATACACCAATCCTCCAATCCTCCAATCCTCCAATACTCCAATCCTCCAATCCTACCAATCCTCCAATACACCAATCCTCCAATCCTCCAATCCTCCAATCCTCCAATACGCCAATACTCCAATACTTCAATACTCCAATACTCCAATACACCAATACACCAATACTCCAATACACCAATCCTCCAATCCTCCAATACTCCAATACTCCAATCCTCCAATACTCCAATACTCCAATCCTCCAATACTCCGATACACCAATCCTCCAATACACCAATCCTCCAATACTCCAATACTCCAATACTCCAATAATCCAATACTCCAATACACCAATACTGCAATACTCCAATACTCCAATACTCCAATCCTCCAATCCTCCAATCCGCCAATCCTCCAATACTCCAATACTCCAATACTCCAATCCTCCAATACTCCAATCCTCCAATACGCCAATACTCCAATACGCCAATACTCCAATACGCCAATTCTCCAATCCGCCAATCCTCCAATCCTCCAATACTCCGATACACCAATCCTCCAATACACCAATCCTCCAATACTCCAATACTCCAATCCTCCAATACTCCGATACACCAATCCTCCAATACACCAATCCTCCAATCCTCCAATACACCAATCCTCCAATACTCCAATACACCAATACTCCAATACACCAATACTCCAATCCGCCAATCCTCCAATCCTCCAATCCTCCAATACACCAATCCTCCAATCCTCCAATACTCCAATCCTCCAATCCTCCAATACACCAATCCTCCAATCCTCCAATACTCCAATACTCCAATACTCCAATCCTCCAATCCTCCAATCCTCCAATACGCCAATACTCCAATACTTCAATACTCCAATACTCCAATACACCAATACACCAATACTCCAATACACCAATCCTCCAATCCTCCAATACTCCAATAATCCAATCCTCCAATACTCCAATACTCCAATACACCAATACACCAATACTCCAATCCTCCAATCCTCCAATCCTCCAATACTCCAATACTCCAATAATCCAATCCTCCAATACTCCAATCCTCCAATACTCCAATAATCCAATCCTCCAATACTCCAATCCTCCAATACTCCAATACTCCAATAATCCAATCCTCCAATACTCCAATCCTCCAATACTCCAATCCGCCAATCCTCCAATACTCCAATACTCCAATAATCCAATCCTCCAATACTCCAATCCTCCAATACTCCAATACTCCAATCCGCCAATCCTCCAATACTCCAATAATCCAATCCTCCAATACACCAATCCTCCAATCCTCCAATACTCCAATACTCCAATCCCCAATACACCAATCCTCCAATACACCAATCCTCCAATACTCCAATAATCCAATCCTCCAATACTCCAATACTCCAATACACCAATACACCAATACTCCAATCCTCCAATCCTCCAATCCTCCATACTCCAATACTCCAATAATCCAATCCTCCAATACTCCAATCCTCCAATACTCCAATAATCCAATCCTCCAATACTCCAATCCTCCAATACTCCAATACTCCAATAATCCAATCCTCCAATACTCCAATCCTCCAATACTCCAATCCGCCAATCCTCCAATACTCCAATACTCCAATAATCCAATCCTCCAATACTCCAATCCTCCAATACTCCAATACTCCAATCCGCCAATCCTCCAATACTCCAATAATCCAATCCTCCAATACACCAATCCTCCAATCCTCCAATACTCCAATACTCCAATCCCCAATACACCAATCCTCCAATACACCAATACTCCAATACTCCAATACTCCAATCCTCCAATACTCCAATACTCCAATCCTCCAATCCTCCAATCCTCCAATACTCCAATCCTCCAATCCTCCAATCCTCTGATCCTCATGACACGTCACAGAGCTGTACATCCACAGAACTGTACATCCACAGAACTTCAACAGAAACAGCTGTACGACTAAGTCAATATATAATGTAACACAACAGAAACACAAACACGCCTCAAACATAAGAAAGAACTGAAATATCTGAAACATCTGAAACACATGAAACATCTGAAACACATGAAACATCTGAAACACATGAGGTTTAAGGCGGAGATGAGGCGACTGTAAACATGCAGCGAATCATGTAGAAATACATTTTTTCAAAGTCCTGTATTACGCAAAACTGACTCAAAGTTGTGTTTTCATTCACATGTTTGAGTAACACTTTATTATTCGTCTGTAACATCTCCAAAGCTCAAAATGTTTGGGAAAATGTTTGCAGATTTAGGCTGAGTTCTTCTCTCAAACTGAAAATGCTCTGTTGCACCTTGTGATGTCATGATGTGGTAGTTTTAAAGTGAACAGCTCCTTTGACCTTTTGTTTTGCAGAGATTGGTAATTCCAGGGCGGAAATGATCCAAATGATTCTAGTGTTTAGTTTAAAATCACAGTGGAGCACTTCCTCTATCACCACATGATGACATCACAAGGTGGAACACAACATATGTTTTGAATAAGGACAAAAAATAAATAAATAATAATAATAAAATAAATAATAAATACAAAAATCAGTAAGTTCGACATTAGTAAACTAAAATAAATCAAAAAAATAAAAATAAATCAAAAAATAAATACAAAATAAATACAAAAATCAGTAGGTTCTACATTAGCATTCAGGTGAAATCCTTGAGGAAACAGATTAATTGTGCACAAAACAAACGAGCAAAAGAAATACAACATACTTCACTGCCAAATATACGGTGAATCTCAGCAGGGGGCGCCGTTTTGGTTGATGTCCCTGAAATGATCTATTTTAAAGGTGTGAGCTGCAGAGAAGTGAAGCTTTAGAATCCGAATATGATTTGGGACAGAATAATTTGGACATTTATGACAGCGCTGCGGCTGCTAAATCACTCGACCATCTGCTGTTTTGTTAAGCTCCAGAGAAGTTAATAAAAATGTAATTTCTGAAATGCTACTAAAATAACATAATTTCTGTTAACATCACAGAACGGAGCGCGCTTTGATTTTTTATATATTTGTAGCTGGTTTAAAGAGAGTCAAATCAAAACACATCTGAGGGCTTTTTGTATTAATTATGTTGTATTTTGCAGTTTCTGTCTCTTTCTCGCATGTGTGCCGAGATGCGCTCGCTGCCAAGGACAAAGTTTAAACAGCATGATTTCACCATTTAATGAGGGCCTCGCTTATGATGTGCCTGTTTTTGAGATTCAAAGCATGTACTGTATGTAAAACAGTTGGCGTGTGGACCTCGACTTTATTCTGAGCTCAAACTGAGAAATGCCAACTAAAAATAAAGCACGATGGGTACGTAATTCTCCCTCTCCACACTTCCTCCGTCTCCCTCAACCACAATGACCTATTTAAGCAACAACATGTCGGCAATCAAACAGACGGGGCTGTCAAAACACTGGAGCGAGGTTAGCCCCGCCGCCACCACCGCCGCCGCCACCGCCGCCTTCAGCCTGCAGATACAAAACTGTTGGACTTATAAACTCCACTCTGTAACAAAGACATCTGTCCTCTCACATTTATAATTCCAGATCCTAAAAAGTGTTGTGGAATGAGCTGATTTACATCTTTGAACCAATAAAAAGTCAAAGTGGAACATGTGCAGAGCTCAGCAGAAGAGAAGGCCTCGCTCTGAAGAGAACAAACGAAACAAACTCACTCCTGGATTTAAAATCACAACTGTGATGTGGACCATGCTCCTATACAGAGTACACAGAGTATACACAGAGTACACACAGAGTACACAGGGTATACACAGAATATACAGAGTACACAGAGTATACACAGAGTACACACAGAGTACACAGGGTATACACAGAATATACAGAGTACACACATACTACGGACAAATGAAGCTCATTGAGGCTAGAGCAGTTATAGCTGCTAATTTGGAGCTGAGCTTCATATTTTGAAATCCAAGGCAACCAAAGAGCCAATCGGGAGTGAGGCTGTTGAAGGTAACGCCCCTTCTGCCGCAGGTTTAGCAGGGAGCGAGCGCTTATCAACGCTGTCAATCAAACCTGTTGCTAACACTAGCAGGAGCGATGTCGGGGAAAGAAGAACCTGATTTGTCTGTTTTTAATGTTCATATGTTGATTTACAGACACAATCGTGAAATAAAAACCCCAGGATCATGTAGAGGGTTAATACGAACATTTAAGACTAAAATGACGAGTCTGACAGCAGCAGGTACAGACAGAGGGGCGGTTTTTCAATGTTAAGTGAACTGGAGCCAGAGTCACTTCCTATTTGACACTAGCAGGTTAGCATGTCCGTTTACACAGTCTGCATAGTACACACAGAGTACACACAGAGTACACACAGCACACACAGAGCACACTCAGAGCGCCAGCGCAGCATCCGAGCTCTTTCATCAGGAGCAGACGAGTTTGCGCTGTTCCTCCGCACGTTTGGAGGACGTTCTTGGCCTTCACAGGAAACCCCTCTGACAGGAAGAAGACGCTCCGCCTGCATTAAAGCCGCTCGCAATGGGAACCGACAGGAGCCTCCGCCGCCGCGCCGGCTCCGGCTCCACTTACACCAGCGTCACACCCCTTTGTTACCGCTTCACTTTGGAATAGATGTTTTATTAATTCGAGCGTAGTCTGTGTTAGAGTTTCTGTTTTGTTTTCAAGTTGGAGATGTGCCCTTGTCTTCACAGGAAACGTAACAGAAGGTTATTCCGTGGCAGACTGTGGTTAGATATAATAAATGCCATTCAGAAGGTGCTGGGTTTGCTCCAGATTCACTTCCTGTACCTGAACTACGCACAACATTCTCTCAGATGAGCTAAAAACCAGGTTCACTTCTGCTTTAAATGTTTGGTGGTTTATTTAGAAATTGAAAATAAAATGTAGCCTGACAATAATAACGTGATAATATGAAGAATTGAGCCGATAAAACCTTGAGGTACAACAACATATAAACACCCAGGCCTGTCACAATAACACATTTTGCAGAGATAGAGCGATAAACGATAATACTGAAACTACTTAATGCCACTGAAGCAATAACAATAATCCAGGATAATCCCAGAAAACATTTTTAAAGAGACGTATCGTTCAAAAGGCCTGAGCTGCAGCACATAAACAGCAAAATGAACCAATAATTAGCTGTAAAAGTTGGTTATTCACCTCTCTACGGCTCAAATCTGATCATATAAAAACAAAAAATACTAAATACTAAAAATCTCCCCATTTTAACAACAAAAAAGTGTAAATATGATAAATACTGAGCCTCAAATACACAGTTCCAGCTTAAACGATAAAGTTGATAAAGTGATTATAGTGACAGGCTGATATACAACTTATATTTGATCAGATTGGCTCCATGTACAGCAGCAGTAGCTAGCTAGCTCACTCGCGGTGTTTATTTTAATTAAAAGTCTAAAATATAACACAAACAACCTTTTAAAATTCAAATTAATCAAAAAATAAAGACTACCTGATTATTTTCAAATGGAATACTTCAGTTTTAGGTGTTTCAATGTTTTTTATGCTTCAAAATTAGCATTAGCATTAGCATTGAGACGCAAACATGTCTCTTTATAAACACAGAAGCTCCCTGTGTGTGACCCTGACCCCCTGACCTCTGACCCACCTGCAGCTCTCTGTCCACTGTGTGACCCTGACCTCTGACCCCTGACCCACCTGCAGCTCTCTGTCCACTGTGTGACCCTGACCTCTGACCCCTGACCCACCTGCAGCTCTCTGTCCACTGTGTGACCCTGACCCTGTTTTTTTTTTTTAAGTTATTTTGAGAGGTTTTTTTTTGTTTTTTTGAGTTTATTTATTAACGTTTTTTTGTTTATTTTCTTCATTATTTTGAGTATTTGTTTTAATTTATTTATTATTCTGAGTAAAAAAAAAAAAAGTGTGTTATTTTAAGTAGTTTTTTTATTTTTATTTTTTGGTTATTTTGAAGTTTGTTTTTTTTTAGTTATTTTGAGTTTTTGTTGTGTTTTTTTTTTTGTTTTGTTATTTTGAGTTGATTTATTTCATTTTATCTTGTGTCTATTCATTTGTTTTTTGTTATATTGAGGGTTTTTTTTTAACTGTGTCTCTCTCTGTCCCTGCTATTATTAGTATTAACCCTCTACATGATCCTGGGGTTTTTATTTCACGTCTGTGTCTGTAAATCAACATATGAACATTAATAACAGACACATCAGGTCCTTCTTTCCCCGACGTCACTCCCACTAGCGTTAGAAACAGGTTTGATTGACAGGGGAGGGGCATTACCTTACCAGATCGGCTCCTCGGTCGCTATGATATGCAAAAGTAAAGTTTAGTACGGGACATTTCTGTACTCACTCTGTTTGAATCCGAGGAAGGGGATCCTCTCGATGGGCGTGTCTCGTTCCTTCATGTACTTGTACAGCTCCACTAAGAAGGCCTGCTCCTCCGCCCGCCCCTCCTCCGACAGCTCCTCCTCTCTCCTCTCCTCCGACTCCACCTTCACCTCCCTCACCTCCCTCACCTCCCTCTCCTCTCTCTTCTCCTTCTCCTTCACGCGCTCTCGCTCTTCGGGCGCACTTCTTCTTGCTGAGGTTGTTGGCCCTTGTGTTTGGCGAGGGGAGGGATTTTACCGTTGGGTACCACTTTACAGCTTGGTTTGACCTGCGAAAAATCGAAAAAACAGTCAGACAATGCAATTTTAGATGGAAATTGTGGGATCAAATGTGTTTTTTTAGAGGAATCCTGACAGTTTGGGAAGAAAACGCTCGAGTTTAATCCCAAACACGTATGGTACAGCCAGCGTCTCACTGACTGTCAATAGAGCAGCGCCTCTTGTCATCACAGATTAGGCTCGACTCCAACTTCAGACAGAATTTGTGATATTGATTTATCTGTCCAAGGTCATGGGGATAAGGGCTGAGACGGCTTTTACAGCGGATCCGGCCTGCTCCTGCTTTAAATAATGCAACAGTATTGGATCGTAGCCACATTAATACCCATCGATATCGTAATTTCCCTAAATGTTTCACCCAAAGTAAAAAATGAACACAACCATTTATCTTAACGCTATAATAAATAAAGTTCTTGTTTAACTCAATTACTTTGGTTTTAGGGAAATGAGGAAGCATACACAAAGAAAATGTCAGAGAAAAACAAATTATCTTGCGTAACCAAGTGTAAAATGGATATTAAGTTTGATAGCGAGGCGCGGCGTTCTGCATGTAAAAGGGGAGTTATGTTTTTGCCTTTAAAAGAGGCTATAAAAATGAAAACAAACTAATTGAATCTGGTGCGTCCCTGTGCGTCTATAGAGGAGTACAAGTGATGATTGGGCTGATAGTGAAACTCTTAAAGGGGAAGGTTCACTTTGTATGTCTTTTGTATGGCCCAAAAACAACTTAAACGGCCCATATTACATTAAAGGGCCCATTTTACGCTGTCGTTTCCTCGTCACAAACAGACCCGGAGTTGTGTTTTGTTTCATTCGCACATGTTTAACACACAAACCCTGCAAATTCAGACTGAAAACGCTCTGTTCCACCTTGTGATGTCATCATGTGGTAATACAGTGGTAAATGAAACATGGAACGGGATTTTTTGGGTCAATATTAATCGTGAGGAGTTTTTTTCTTTGTAATATTTGGGAAACTTTTTAAAATTTTCCTGCAGATTTCAGCCTAAGAGGATTGAATAAATAGATAAAAATCTTCTATGGCTCTTTTTTTCATTTATCAGCAGCTCATGTTTATTAAAAAGGCCCATATTAGCTTAAACGGCCCATATTAGCTTAAACGGCCCATATTATGCCATTTTCTCATCTGTTCTAATGTTGTTTCCTCGCCACAAACAGATCTGGAGTTGTGTTTTGTTTTGTTTAACACACAAACCCTGCAAATTTAGGCTGTTCCACCTTGTGATGTCATCAAGTGGTAATACAGGAAGTGCTCCACTGTGTTTTTAAACTCCACACATCTTCACTAGAATCATTTGGATCATTTCAGCTTCTGGAGTTGCCAATCTACTGCTGAACTAAAGGTAAAAAGAGCTGTTAACTTGAAAACTACCACTTCATGACATCACAAGGTGGAATGGATTAAAACAGATGGATTGATACACTGTGGATGAGTTAAATGTGCATGTTCTGTGCAGGCAGGTTGGTTTGTTTGCAGTTGTAGATTGTAGTTCCTGTAGTAAACCAGCAGGGGCGCAAGTTACATAGCTCACATTAAACTACAGTAGAAGAAGAACTCAGTTTTGTTACTCAAGTAAAAGTACAGACACAGAGGTAAAAAGAAAAAGTATCGCATGAAAAAATCTTCTTTAGTAAAAGTATTTAAGTACATGTTCAAAAATGTACTTTAAGAGCAAAAAGTAAAACTGTTAAATGCAGTAATATTGATTAAAACAACAGTAACAATTTTAATCCATTTCTTCATTTTTCTTCTGAATTTTGTGTTTTTATTTTTGTTTTGCTCAAAGCCGAAACTTGAACTCGAAAACTTTAGTCAGGATGTTTCCACGAACATGAAATAAAATAAGTAAATAAGTATAATAAGTAAAAATAACCCCTCAAATCACATGAAAAGTACTTTTTACTCTTCAGTCCGGTTCATAAATGTAGTGGAGTAGAAAGTACAGATACCGCCTCAAATGTACTCAAGTAAAAGAAAAAGTATCCAGTTTAAAATGTCTTAAGTGAAGTACAGATACAAAATGGTACTTTAATACTTGTACTGCGTTATCTTCCACCACTGCCTTTAAATACTCTCTCGTTTATGCCTGAACTTAAACATTACGGTACATTCTGACCTTGTACCGTCTGTTTTCGCTCTTTTATTACCTTTATAGGAGCTTTGTTTTCTGCAGTGCAGGGGTCCTGAGCTGAGGCCACTGTGGACCCCTGGCATGACCCCGACGACCCCGACGACCCTTGACCTTGACCCTGGCTCTGGGAGTCTCTTCTCTGGGACATGGACAGTTTCTTTTTCCGAGGTCGTCCTTTCAGATTCGGAGCTGGAAGAAAAAACAAACAAAGGTTAAAATAGACGCGGTGAACGGAGAGGTACACAACCATTTTTTTTGTTAATTTTGACTATTTTCTACTTTTTATACATTCAAAAGACTTCAAATATATGAAGTAAGATCTATGGAGTTATGTAGCACAGATAAAAATTTAATAACTCTAGAAAAAGACGAAGTTTAAATCTGTTAACTGGACAAATCGTCACAGGAGTGAAGACGTTTCGCTGCTTCTTCTACTAAATATTTTTTGACGAAGCAAAATGTGGCTACTTTGAGGATTTGAATATAAAATCTAGAAAATTTAAACTGCAAGCAGCGATAAAGGGCCCTCGCTTCAGTGGGAGGGTGATTCAATATTTCGGGTGTGATATTGTAGATGCAGGGGGCGCTGGAGAGTCATTAAAAAAAAATACAAGTCTAATTCCCATCTCCTCATGTCCAGGTCAATAAAATACACAAACGCTACATTGGGTCCGTCTAGTTTCGACGACGTTTGAAAAAGTTATAGGGATTTTTATACTTTCAAAATGGCCGCCTCGTTAAGAGCTCGTTATGACCACGCAACGAGACTTATGTGAATTATATGAACAACTTTTGATCTCAGATATGTCCTGATGATGCTGGAGTCTGAATAGAAAACATACATCTTACTATATATAGAAAAGTCACTGACAGTTGAAAAAAACCCATAACTCTTTTGTTTCTAAATATTTTTCTTTCATTTTTTCAGAGCATTTAGAACGACTCTTCCCACATTAATCTGAGCAAATTCAGCACCGAGGAACGAACCCTCATTGTACAGTGGTACTTTGAGTCACATGGGTCAAATTCACAAACCCAGCGGTGTTACCGTCCACATTTTAATACCAGAGATGCCCCAAGAGTAAATGCCATTAAAGGAATAATAAGTGTTTTTCACAGACAGGGGGCAGTATGTGATCTCCACAGACCTGACTCGTCCTGATTTCTTCCTGTGGGTCTATCTTAAAGAAAAGGTGTTTGTGAATAAACCTCAGACAATAAACCACTTCAAACGTAACATCAGGATCAAATAAGAGCCATAAGCCATTTTTACTTCCCCTAGTTTAAGTTGTGACAAGTTCAAGTGTAAGTGAACAATTATAACCGTTTATATTGACAAAAATGTGGGAAGGTTCAGTTTATCTACTGCTTAAATTTGGTGAGTGTAACTTAAGAATTAAAGGAGCTACTGAAGATTTAAAAGTGTCAGTGACTTTTGGGCCACGCTGTATTTGATGTCTTCGGTTTGTATCTAAAAAGTAGTCAAAATAATAAAATAAAACCCTGCTGGTGGTGTATGTGGGTCTTTCTATCAGCCCCGTTTGGCATTAAAACATGAGATGGAAATTCCAGGCAGTGAATAATGTGCATATGACGGGAACATACACAATCAAAGGAATGGAATTTCACAAGCCTGCTCGCCTGAAGCTAATTATTTTAAAGAGGATTAGAGCGACATTGTACCGAATGAGGAGCTGACTGCCAAATTGCTCCAATGTGCTAGTAAACACAGTCCTCAAGTTGCCTCTCAGCTTGAAAACTGCATTTAAATTCAAACAGATGTATTTTTAAGATCTGCGGGGATGGCATCATAACTGAGAAGCACTTAAGACCGTGGACTGTATAAAGAAGTGGACTAAGAGCGTGTGACGTCACAGCGTTCAGCGCCAAGGGAAGCTCATCGGGGCTGGAGCAGTTATAGCGGTTCATTTGGGGCTCCATATTTGGAATTCCGACTGCGAGTATCATAGCAACCAAAGAATGAGGCTGTTGAAGGTAACGCCCCTTCCCGCCCGCCGACGGCTGGTTTTGCAATATTGTTAACCAAACCTGTTGCTAACGCTAGCTAACAGAGCGACCTCGGAGAAAGAAGGCGCCTGATTTGTCTGTTATTAATGTTCATATCTTAATTTACAGACACAATAGTGAAATAAAAACCCCAGGATCATGTAGAGGGTTAATACGAACATTTAAGACCAAAATGACGAGTCTGACAGCAGCAGGTACAGAGAGAGAGACACAGTTTTTACACAGAAAGTGAACCGGAGCCAGAGTTGATGTAGCCAGAAGTGCGCACATGATCACTTCCTTTTTCGAACGTGGCGGCTAGCAGGTTAGCTACGTCCATTTGCTATATCGCGGTTCACCTTTCATATTCTCGCTGTTTCAAGGATTTTTTTGTGTGATTTTGCATGCTTTTTTTTTTACAGCGTATGAACGTGCATTGTGTTCTGCGTCCTGATTGGCTGAGGGACTGTAGACCATTGTGTTCTGCGTCCTGATTGGCTGAGGGACTGTAGACCATTGTCCATCAGTCTCCTCCGTGTCTCCTGTACAGTACAGAATGTGTCAGACAAATTTACATAAATGTTGTATCGCAGTGTGACTCTGAAGTGCTGTATGTTTGCAAGTTTTCTCCCCGACAAAACCCACAATGTCGATGAAACGTTCTGCACCGACAAAGGCACCGACGAAGGTTTGAACTTTGAGAGAGTTTAAACAAGAGAGAAATGTGAGAAAATGTTAATGCCTGTGTGAGAAAATTGTATAAAGTGTGTAACTGTAAAACATAAAGCTGACTACTTTAAGATTTCGCCTATTGTGTTTTATTGTTAGAACATAATCTCCGTGATAAACCAGGGACTGTACTGTACAGTCTATTCTTAAGACACATTTAACAGCTGGTTAACCTACATACATTAAAAATAGGAAACACAGCTTTTTCCCACCAAAGAAATAGAATTATCTTAACAACTGCAGTGCACAGAGCCAGACCTATAGAGAACCATAGCCCCGTTTCTGTTCCCTATAGCAATCCCTCTCCACTCAGTTAATTAAAAACACATGAACCTGCCTGATAGGAGCTCTTTGTTTGAAAAGCAGGCAGATATAATTGCTCAGTTCACATTACACACACAATAAGGCATTTAAGCCCCTGCATGCGCTTTGTACACCCACGTTTATGTCAACCCGTGACTGTAATGTTACTTCTTGGCTGAGTGCCTCGATGTAGAAACACAAACAGATAGAGATAAGCTCGGAGAGGTGGAGTGAGGAAGGGAAGAAATTCAAAATAACCCAGTCACGTATCTGCGATGTCAATTATATCACGTTAAAGGTTGGTCTGCGCCAAAGAGGGCTCCCAGATTATATTACATCTATTCCCAACAAGACAATAGAACTACAGCAGCACGCTATTAATCACGTTAGCTTTCAATTATAGCCGTATAAAACAAACATTTGAAATCACACATCTCGATATCTGGTAATCTGGAAAAATGCAGGAAAAACACACTAAAAAAACACACTAAAAAACACATATTTCACCATTTCATCAAGAACAGCACCAAGAATGAATAAGACAGGATAAATAAATGGACATAGCTAACCCGCTAGCCGCCAGTTTCCAAACAGGAAGTGAGCATGGGCACGCTTTTGGCTCCATAGAATTTCGCTCCAATTCACTTTCTATTGAAAAACTGTGTCCTCGCTCTCTGTCCCTGCTGCTGTAAATCAAGATTTGAACAATAATAACAAATAAATCAGGCGCCGTCTTTTCCCAAAGTTGCTCACGCTAGCGTTAGCAACAGGTTTGACTGACAGCGTTGCTAAGCGCTTGCTCCCCGCTAAACCAGTGATGTGGGCAGGAAGGGGCGTTACCTTCAGCAGCCTCGCTCCTGATTGGCTCTTTGGTTGCTATGATACTCGAATACGCAACTCATCTCCAAATTAGCCGCTATAACTGCTAGCCTGGATGAGCTTCATTTGACTGCTACATAAACCAAGCATTAGATATCTGTACTTTACTTAAGTAGACTATAAAGTGTGTACGTTTTACTTTTACTTCACTACATTTGAGAGCAGTGTCTGTACTTTCTACTCCACTACGTTTTTGAAGACGACTGCAAAGTAAAAGTATTTTTCATTATAGTTTGGGAGCTGCTGAAAAGGCTGAGGGTTTATTTTTAACACAACAAAACAAAAATATACAAATAAAAATCAAATCTTTTTTAAAATCACCACATTTGAAGCTTTAATACGTCTGAAAATCTTTGTGAAATACTTTTACTTTTTACTCTTTAAGTACATTTTTACACAGGTGCTTTAACACTGTTACTTAAGTAGATTTTGTGTGATGCTTTTACTTTTACTTGAGTATTTTTTGCTATTCAGGGGCGGCACTGGACTTTTTTCGTTGGCACTAAGGGGGCGCTAAAGTCGTCTCACTTAATCAAACAAAACAAACTTAAATTTTGTAAACTTAATATAGATTCTTCTTTTATTATAGTCTCATTTTGAACTCTCTGCGGTTGTCATTTGATTTTTTTTTGGTCAAAATCGGATGTGTTCTCAAAGTGGGGCCCCCTAGTGGAGCCCAGTGCCCCCTCAAGCCCCCGCACTGGCGCCGCCCCTGCTGCTCTTACCGTTCCATATTTTACAATCTCATCTAGAACTGCACAAAAGAAACATTAGATTAGACGAGGACTCAAACTGCTGCATAACACGAGCATTAATAAAGCAAAAATGAGTGAGCTGAAGAGGTTATTTAGCAGCTGCTGGAGAGGAACAGCTCGGGGAAAATACCAAGGACGTTTGTTGTTCATTTGTCATCCCCGTGGCATAAAAAAATGGCTTCTACAGTGTAATCTTTGCTTATAAAAACTGAGAGTAGGTTTCAGTTTACTCCAATCATCGGTTATTGCACTGCTCTTAATCCGCCATTTTCTAATTAAGTGAAAGGCTTAGAGAAACGCTCATTTATTTATGTGCTGGTGTTTATTTTGTAAGTTGAGCGCAGCGCCGATTTACTGGAAAGAAACATATTGAAGCAGTTATGGACTAAGTGAATTTGTAGCAAGCGGCTCATACGGCGTAGTATTACATAAAGGCAAATCGATTCTCATAAAGGCCAGACTGCATCAGGGCCGCCTGCGGTTAGCCTCCACAACACAACAACGGCACTTTAATGCTCTCTACTCAAGTACGAGCAAATACTTCATAAATATACAGCCGAATAACAATGTACTACACTGTACTACCAATACTAATACTGTTACTGCTCTTACACCTGAACCACAGCTGCACAAACACGAACAGGTCAAGATGTTCACTTTGTTTTATTTTATTTTAATTAGGTTTGAAGTTGATTTAAAATGGCACAGTGGTCTCTTTCAGGGGAGATTACTAACAGTGACTAATGCAGTTATCGTCCTGACTTTACTCACTACTATCACCAGCCTACGCACGTACTGTCCAACGATTACACAACATGATGAAGTAAAAGTAGTAAAGTACTGCACTGGAGTCAAATCTGAGGTATCTGTACTTTACACACTGCATTTGAGAGCAGTGTCTGTACTTTCTACTCCGCTATGTGTTTGAACAGGACTGAAAAGTAAAAGTATTTTTATTATTGTGTGAGACCTGCTGAGAGTTTACTTTTAACACAACAAAACTAAAATATACAAATAACTGTACAAATTGTTAATTCCGTTGTTTCTGTTGAAGAAAATTCAGCTCAAAACTTTAGCAAAATCACCACATTTAAAGCTTTTTTAGACTCAAAATCTGTGTGAAATACTTTTACTTTAAGTACAATTTAAACAGGCACTTTAATACTTTTACTTAAGTAGATTTTTTCATGTGATAGTTTTACTTTTACTTGAGTATTTTTGCACCAGTATCTGTACTTTTACTTAAGTAACAAAATTGAGTACTTCACAAATCACTTAGACATATCATATCACAAAGACAATCCTTTCTTAAACAGAAATGGGGACCTTAGACATCATCTAGTCCCCATCTATAACTCCATCCTCAGACCCAAAGCACACACAGGAAACAAAGAGAACCACAGGGCTAACCAGGATGCTAAAAGATGTGAAAAACACCCATTAAGAGTTGTATAAATATGCAAATTATGACTCAAGCAGAGTACAGACCAGAACTGAAGATGAGACTCGGATGAGCCGCAAAACTGTTTTATCCAGTTGACAGATTTCACTATCATAACATGTCATAACAGCTCTATATAACATTAAAAGGGACAAAGCACATTAATAAACACCAGTAAAAAAAATACAGGTGTAAATGTGCTGAAGTCGCTGCTCATTTTCATTCTCAGTCCCTCAAACTCGAAAACGGGACAAGAGACACAAACAACAATCACACAACTCCATAGATCACAAAAAAGTCACACTCCAAACGGTCTAAAGTGCCTGTTTGTAAAGTGCGTATGTGGCGTATGTAGTTTTCTAATAAATAAGTTAATTTATTATATTATAACATCTCTCTATAACATGTCAGTATAACATCTCTCTATAACATGTCAGTATAATATCTTTATATAACACGTCATTATAACATCTCTGTATAAAATGTCATTATAACATCTCTGTATAAAATGTCATTATAACATCTCTGTATAACGTGTCATTATAACATCTCTGTATAAAATGTCATTATAACATCTCTGTATAACGTGTCATTATAACATCTCTGTTTAACATGTCATTATTATGTCTCTATATAACATGTGCTGGTATGGCTGGTAACATCTCTGTATAAAATGTCATTACAACATCTCTCTATAACATCTCTATCTCTATGTCATTATAACATCTCTATACAACATGTTATTATAATATCTCTATATAACATAACATCTCTTATACAACATCTCACATGTCATTATAACTTTTCTATATAACATCCCTCTATATATTAATCTTCACATGTCATTATAACATCTCTATATAATATGTGCTGGTATTTCTTAACATGTCATTATAGTATCTTTTTATATATAGTATGTGCTGGTATCCCTTAACATCTCTATATAATATGTCCTGGTATATGTTAAAATGTCATTATAACATATTTTTATATATATTGTGTGCTGGTATCCCTTAACATCTCTATATAATATGTCCTGGTATATGTCATCTCCATATATATTGTGTGCTGGTATCTCTTAACATCTCTGTATAACATGTGCGGGCATATCCTAACATGTCATTATAACATCCCCATGAATCATGAGTATCTCTTAAAGTAAACAGTGCGACAGTCGTTCCCACCCTCTCAGAGAGAGTAGGTCTGTTTTTAGTCCCACAAAACAAGCCCCTGACACTCTACACTCTGTTACATAACCTGCCTGTTTACATTTTTCATCAGGTCAAATACTGCTGCGTAAGAAAACGCGCCAATTAGAGCCCAGCGCCGCCGCGTAGCACACGACACCAGAGCAAAATGAGTTTGAATCCACTCATGTAGTAATTACCCATAAAAGGTTAAGTGGAGCGGTTAGCATGGGTGGGAATGCGCTCGCTAAAAGGTCAAACACAGGAGTTTGTAGGAGCTGAATTCGTAAGTCTTTTTTCATCTCCTTTGTAGAGACGTTACATAAAGTCAGAGTCATCGTCTTCAGAAAAACAGAGGGAATCAAAGATGGCCGCCCTCCGCTGTGATTGATCTGTACAATGGAAACATGGACAGTTATAGTCTGCAGAGAGCACATGGCAGAGTAATGATTTGACCGCACCAGGGGAGAGGCTGGGGTATTTTTAACTTCCTGTAGTGCGAGCGCTAAGTGTTTTGGTCCAGGAGCCGGGTTTAGCGCACACAATACTTCCCCGAGCGGGCCAGAATTAGAGCACGAGTCATCGAGGGTTAAAGTGGCGCTCTGGCCTTCACTTCCTCCTCGTTTCACACAGAGCTGTCACACGCTGATTTTTCATTTTGGGGTGAATGGACTGAGCTGTGAACTGGTACAATGGTTTTATTCAAAGAACGAAAGAGTTTATAAATGTGTCATGAGGTCATAGCAAAGCAACTTTCGTGAGTTTGCAACACTAATCTCCAAAAAAGTAAATATTTTCTCTCTTTTAAGCCCTATATTGCACAAAATTGATTCTCGTGAGGTTTAAGTCATGTTCTAATGCTGTTAACTCCTCAAAAACAGACCTAGAGTTGTGTTTAGTTTCATTCACACAAGTTTGAGAGAAGCACTTTATCATCTCCAAAGCTCAAACATAGTGCATTACCACTAGATGACATCACAAGGTGGAACAGAGTGTTTTCAGTTTGAGAGAAGAACTCAGCCTAAATCTGCCGAGTTTGTGTTAAACATGAGAGAATGAAACAAAACACAACTCCAGGTCTGTTTTTGAGGAGGAAACAGTGTTAGAATAAGACTTAAAGCTCATGAGAGTCAATTTTGCCTAATCTAGGACCTGACTCCTGGAGAACCCACAGGGTCTAATTTGGCCACAGTTACCCAAAATGAACAAACAAAATATGTCAAATTTAACTTCAAAAGCCCAGAGTGCCACTTCTGGCCCCTGCATAGAGACACCTAGTGGATGAATATTGAACAAAAATGACCCAGAGTGATGGTGACAAGATGGAAAACTACTCAAACAAAATCGTCTTCTCAGCAAACCAGTAATTGGTAAAATTGTGGGGTTTTTTTGTTAATCTTTTTAGTAATAACTTGTAGAATGTGTATAAGTACGTTTTATATTCTTTTTTGGATAAATTAGCGAGTCCAGTGGGTCAAATTTGGCCCTGATCCTAAATTATAGCAGTAAGTTAATGCAATATTCATAATTTGCCAAAGAAGAAAATGGTTCTTGGGTTCTCCAGGGTTAAATTGGACAAAACTGGAGCTTTTCTGAATATTTATAGTGTTTTCATTATCTATAATAAAACTAGCAGAAAACCACAGGGCAATACTAAAAGCTACGTGTATTTTGAGTTGAAAATAGCTTCGTATTGTCCGTCTCAAAACTGGTATCGAGCCTTGACAACATAAATATTTTGGATTCACTGGAGAGAAATGGACTGCAGTGTAAAGGAACATCGTGAAGCATGACACGGGACAGGTGTAGGACGAGCAAAGTGACCAGGCAGAGGTGGAGAGACTGTTCCAGGTGACGGGTGCTCTCAGGGGGTGGCGTTATGGGGGGGGTGCATCCATCAAGCCCTGTCACCGAACCCCTCCAACACCACCACCACCACCCCGCCGCGAGCCGTGGAAGTCACAACCACTTCAACGACCGTGTGCGCCGCCTGACAACATGATCCGCCTCTCCTCCAACGCCCTCCAACCAAACACACCGCTCTAATAATCCAGTCCCCTCATATTCACTTAAACTCCGCTCCTACACCTCTGCTATATTAGCGCTTGCTCCATGTCAGTGATTACATAAAAGTCATTATGGAAGCGCGAGTCGACGGAGGACAGCCAGGGGGAGCTGCAGAGAAACGGGCTGATTGATTGAGAGGAGCAGAGACAGCAGGGGCCGCTGTGTGATGGATGCTTCATGAGATAACACTACACACATCGACCCGGAGCATATTCACGGCTGACTTTTGTTCACTTTGCAAATACAGATAATGCAATCGCTCTGCAGACGGAAATTAAAGCAGATAGATAAATTACGGCTTTGATGCAGAGTGATATTCCACTTTTGGCAGCCATTTTGTCATTATCCAGCTCAACAGTCAAAGGAAATATTATGATACTGATTGTAGCTGATAATGAACTACACAATAAGTGAATCGGAATGTACTGTCAAGTTGTCATGAGTATTTTTCTGATTTGTAGAGACTTAACTATAGACTGTAGAGTTTTCCCTCAGTATATCACGGTTCAGCTTTCATGGTCTCGCTATTTCACGGATTTCTTTGCAGTGTAAAAGGACTGTAGACCATTGTGTTCTGCGTCCTGATTGGCTGAGGGACTGTAGACCATTGTGTTCTGCGTCCTGATTGGCTGAGGGACTGTAGACCATTGTGTTCTGCGTCCTGATTGGCTGAGGGACTGTAGACCATTGTGTTCTGCGTCCTGATTGGCTGAGGGACTGTAGACCATTGTGTTCTGCGTCCTGATTGGCTGAGGGACTGTAGACCATTGTGTTCTGCGTCCTGATTGGCTGAGGGACTGTAGACCATTGTGTTCTGCTTCCTGATGGCTGAGGACTGTAGACCATTGTCCATCAGTCTCCTCCGTGTCTCCTGTACAGTACAGAATGTGTCAGACAAATTTACATAAATGTTGGGTCGCAGTGTGACTCTGAAGTGCTGTATGTTTGCAAGTTTTCTCCCTGACAAAAACCACAATGTCGATGAAACGTTCTGCACCGACAAAGGCACCGACGAAGGTTTGAACTTTGTGTTTAAACAAGAGAGAAATGTGAGAAAATGTTAATGCCTGTGTGAGAAAAGTGTATAAAGAGTGTGGTGAGGGGTTTTACAGACAAGAAACATGGAGAATAACTGTAAAAAAAATAAAGCTGATACTTCACAGATTTCACTTGTTGTGGGTTATTTTTAGAACGTGACAATAAAGCCATAAATTAGGGACGACTGTAAATAAAGGGACATAGTTAACCTGCTAGCTTAACCTGAAGTGAGCATGGGCGTGCTTCCAGCTCCATCGACTCTGGCTTCAATTCACTTTCTATTGAAAACTGTGTCCCCTCTCTCTGTAACTGGTAATTTTGGTCTTAAATGTTCGTATTAACCCTCTACATGATCCTTTTTATTTAATTTCACTATTGTGTCTGTAAACCAACATATGAACATTAATAACAGACAAATCAGGCGCCTTCTTTTCCCGACGTCGCTCATGTTAGCGTTAGCAACAGGTTTGATTGACAGTGTTGCTAAGCGCCCGCTCCCTGCTAAATCAGTGGAGCGGGGCAGTAAGCAGCAACAGCCTCGCTCCTGATTGGTTCTTTGGTTGCTATGATACTCCAAATATCGACTTCTGCTCCAGATTTGTCGATATACCTGCTCGAGCCTCGATGAGCTTCATTTGGAGCTGAACGCTGAGGGTGGCGTCACATTTAGTCCTCGTCTTTACACTGTCTATGGGTTTAACAGTGCAGTATTTTTATATAAAAAAACGTCTCGGGATACACAGCGCTTCTTGAGGAATGCATTGTTTGTATTTTGACTCGCTCCGTGTTGCTGTTGACCCTGTGCTGTTGCAGGTCGCACGAGTTTAAATGTTTTGCAGAAGCAGCGAAATAAAATGTTGAAGTGATGAACAGAGACATGAGGCTAAACTCGACTCAGAGGCCTGTCACTCACGCTGGAGCTCAGTGCGTTTCAGTCCTGTCTTCCACTAATTAATGTCATCTTTTTCTGGATAAGACGCTGTTTTGACTAAGCAGATATGAAATATGAACAGAAATCCCCCAGTCACACGCAGACTGAGCCACAAAGTCTACATTCTTCAAACTCCTTCCTCATAATAAAAACTCCCTCTTGTCTAAAGTTAAATTTGACATTTTTGTAGAGTGAGGTCCAGGCTGAGACGGAGAGGTGAGGCCGAGGGGGCGGAGTCAGGAGACAGGAACAGCCAATGAGAAACGTCCGACATGTTTTGACATATTTTGTCCCTTCACTTCCTCCACTGGTTCTTGCAAATTCACTAAAAATCTAACAACCCACTCAGTAATTATCGGCATGTCTGCTTCCAAAGGTAAGAGTCGTGTTGCAAAACATGACATTTACTGCAAAGTACAGGCCCCGAGGCGCGGAACGCGGCCCCTGCAGCCGGATACTGCTCTGCGTTTAGGGCCCAGCCTCATGACTCACACATGTTCTGTTGATTTTACTTAATCTAGTCAAGTCATTAATCATTTTTATCAGGGTTCCATCCCTTTGTTATAAATGAAAATCCAGAGAATATGTCCTAATCCGCTGGAGTTATTTCTGCCACATGCTTCAGCGCGGCCGTGTTGTGAAATGTTCAGAATACAGAGTGACTCATTTCTGCCTCATTTACAAGGTTGTGTAAAAGACACACAATGCACTAATCAGCAGTAGTAAAATTACATGTAAGTATGAGCTCGCTCTCCGGGTGCCATGGCAACGGATACTGTCCATTGTAACCCGTGAGTAATAATGTCTTTTTAATGATATTACTGGAGATTTAAGTGGAAATGACCTCAAATACAGGCACGTCGTTCGACTCGATGAACACAGCGAGTTTTACAACGCTCACCTTCACAAGCAGAGCGCCCGGCTGTAAAACACGAAGCATCCACAGTCCTTAAAGACAACACGGTTTGAGGTCAGATATAAGTGTAGCTGTGTGTGTTTGTGCTTGTATGTAAGTATCTGTGTGTGCGAGCGGAAAGAGGAAACATCCCCAGAGATACATTTGTAAATGAGCTTATACCTGCGAATCCGCCCACATCAGACAAAGAAGGTCAGTCGCTTGTGTATTCAGGGTTATAGCGCGTGCTGAAAATCCACTGCAGTCTATACCAACTATAGGCTCCCCCACATTTGCATAGGGAGCGAGAATGCGGAGAATCGAGTGTGCATTGGATTACTGTGTGAAAACAGACTAATTAGGAACACGGCGTCTTAAGTGAAACTCGAGAGAGAGGCTTTAATCGATGAGGCAGTAAACGCTTCATTGGGGAGTTTAAGGGACTTTTAAACGGCAGGAGAGAGACGAGGGGCCGGAACACGACAGCTGACGACCAGAGAGTGAGTAAAGAAGTGGACTGAGTGAGCCTTCAGTTCCAGTCAAATGAAGCTCATCGAGGCTAGCAGTTATAGCGGCTAATTTGGTGCCGACTTCCACATTTGGAGTATCATAGCAACCAAAGAGCCAATCCAGAGCGAGGGTGTTTAAAGTAACGCCCCTTGACGCCCACACCGCTGGTTTAGGAGGGAGCGGGCGCTTAGCAATGCTGTCGAACAAACCTGTTGCTGAAGCTAGCAGGAGCGACGTCGGGGAAAGAAGGACCTGATGTGTCTGTTATTAATGTTCATATGTTGATTTACAGACACAAGAGTGAAATAAAAAACCCAGGATCATGTAGAGGGTTAATACGAACATTTAAGACCAAAATGACAAGTCTGACAGCAGCAGGGACAGAGAGAGAGGACACAGTTATTCAACAGAAAGTGAATTGGAGTGAGAGACAGAACGCAGCGGCTAGCAGGTTAGCTACGTCCATTTATATATACAGTTTATGACAAGAACGTTGAGAAAAACAACACAAAAAGTCAATGGAGCCAGAAGCGCGCCCTTGATCACTTCCTGTTTGGAACGCGGCGGCGGTTAGCAGGTTAGCTACGTCCATTTATATAAACAGTCTATGCCAGGGGTGTCAAAATCAAATTCACAGAGGCCAAAATAAAAAAAAAACTGTGACTAAGTCGTGGCCAAACTAAATATTTATTGAAAAATTTCAACAACATCTGCATGTTTTTCAGAAGGGGTGGATTAAATTTGAGCGAGGCGACAGGCAGCAGATGCTAATGAGCGTTAACAAAAGTGGTGGGGGCTGGCGAAAAACACATTTGCAAAGCATTCTGGGATTCATAGTATTAGCGATGCATGTGCTATACTGGCGCAGCGGCCGGTGGGACAGCTCTAATACATCTTTGGGCCAAATATAATTATATCAAGGGCCAAATTTGGTCCGTGGGCCTGAGTCTGACACTGAGGACGTCTCTTTACAGGTTTCAAGTATTCAACGTTATTATATTCAGAAAGGGGCATTAGCTTCAACTTCCTCGCTCCAGATTGGCTCTTTGGTTGCTATGGTACTCATGGTCAGGTCTAAATTCGCCCTGTAACTGCCTCGATGAGCTTCATTTGGAGCCGAACGCTGTGGGTGACGTCACACTCACTCTGTCCACTTCTTTCTGTGGTTTGACTTCACTTCATACTTGAGCAATGACAATGTGACAAATTGAATTAGAGATTTCATACTTTTTAGGTCATGATGTTAATAACTGTGAGTAAGTTTGGGCCCTACCAGTACGACCGGGGGATTACATAGACAATTGGCTCATTATAAACCCAGAACACACATTTTTTCCAAATTAGATTCTTACAGACGTTGCCAATAAGCACAAAAACAGCAGAGAGAGAAGCGTTCTAGACAATACAAAACTGAAATATACATTTTTAAGAAGTTAGACAAAAGGATATTGTGTTTGAGCATAGACTGTATATAAATGGACATAGCTAACGTGCTAGCCGCTCTCCAAGTAGTTAGCAACCATGGGCGCGCTTCCAGCTCCATCGACTCTGGCTCCAATTCACTTTCTATTGAAAAACCGTGGCTCTTCCCTCTGTAACCGCTGCTGTCAGACTCGTCATTTTGGTCTTAAATGTTCGTGCTCAAAGCTCCGAATTCGCCGCTATAACTGCTAGCCTCGACGAGCTTCATTTGACTGACAAGGGCCAATCAGAGCACTGCATTCTGAATACTTGGAATACTTTTACACCAAGTTGCATTTGAAGTATAATGCAAAAAGAAAGTCATATAATTACAAACAGCTTTATTTTCGTTGCTTTGTTTGTTCTGAAGTCATTATGTCTAATTAGAGACAGAGAAATTGCAAACACACGACGAGAGCTGGGTTTTATTTTTGTCACTAATTCTGTGCAGTTTGAGACTAAATTGTGATGAAGTACCGCCAAGTATTCATTTGGTTATAAAAGAGTAATTATATTCAGAGTACCACTAAATAAAAGAGTAAATGTAGCAGATTATAGTTACTCTGATGTTTCCTCATCACAAACAGACCCGGAGTTGTGTTTTTTTTGTTTCATTCACTCACGTTTCACACACAAACCTGCAGATTTAGGCTTTTCTCTCACACTGAAAACACTCTGTTCCACTTTGTGATGTCATCATGTGGTAATACAGGAAGTGCTCCGCTGTGTTTTTAAACTCCACACACCTTAATTTCTAGAATCATTTGGGCAATTTCAGTGCTGGAAGTGCCAATCTTCTACTGAACTAAAGGTAAAAGTTGACTTGAAAACGACCACTTCATGACATCACAAGTTGGAACAGAGCGTTTTGACGTGTGAATGAAACAAAATGCAAATCCAGGTCTGTTTTTGTGGAGGAAACAGCATTATAACATGATTTAAACCTCACAAGAGTCATTTTTGTGTAATATCAGACCTTTAAAAACAGTTTTTCATCATGTATTCTGCACTAAAACAGAGCAAAGCATCATGGTCTATGTAGTTCCCTCATTGACAACCGATAACTGACAAACCAGATCGATCTGCAGCTGGTAAAAGTCAATAAAACAGACGAGGGAGGGTCGGGTTTGCAGGTTTGTGTTTGTGTAAATGGTCCTAAAAGGTAAAGTCCAGGTCTGTTTTTGATGCAGAAACAGTTATAACATGATTTAAAGCCACAAGAGTCAAGTTTGTGTAATATAAGCCCTTTAGTCGCCTGTTACGTGCCGTCGTAGTTGTAAAGGTTACACAAAGCACTTCCACATTACGCGTGGTATTTCAAGTGTTCAGTTTTTAAGGCTTAGGCCGATAAAACACTCAGTTACATTACATCTGTTAAACGTGCTCTATTTGACTCCACTCGCTCGCTCCATCATGTGCTGCTGACTCCCGTTGCCGTGGTATTTCGTGTATTAATATCAGCCATTTTTGACGTGTTCATAATTCTCACTTTGTCACTCGCGACGGTGGAGTTATTCTTCTGTTCCTGCTTCAGGCTCAGTCATTTGAGACGCTCTGACAGCACAAAACATATCTAATGAACAGTAATGTTTCAAACATCTCTGTATCCACCAGAGCTCACAATTACACTGTGTACTCAGAGAAAAGGAGGGAGGACGGAGGGAGGAGAGGAGAGGGAGGGAGTAGAAGTGGAGAGAGAGGAGAGGGAGAGGGAGAAAGGAGAGGGAGAGGGAGGAGAGAGAGAGAGGAGAGGGAGGGAGTAAAAGGGGAGAGAGAGGAGAGGGAGGGGGAGAGAGGAGAGAGAGGAGAGGGAGGAGAGAGAGGAGAGGAGGGAGGGAGTAGAAGGGAGAGGGAGGAGAGAGAGGAGAGGGAGGGAGAGAGGAGAGAGGGAGGAGAGGAGAGAGAGGAGAGAGGAGAGAGAGGACAGGGAGCGGGAGGGAGAGAGGAGAGAGGGAGGAGAATAGGAGGAGAGGGAGAGAGGAGAGAGAGAAAGAGAGAGAGAGGAGGGGGACGGAGATGAGGGAGGGAGGAGAGAGAGGAGAGGAAGGAACAAGAGAGAGGGAGAGGAAGAGAGGAGAGAGAGGAGGAGGAGAGGAGAAAAGTGGGAGAGGGAAGAAGGAGAGGGAGAGAGGAGAGGGAGGGAGGAGGAACGAGAGGGAGAAAGGGAAGAATGAGATAGAGAAACAAGAGGGAGGGATGAGGGTGAGAGAGGAGAAAGAGGGAGGGAGTGAGAAAGAGTGCGCGTGGGCGGACACTGCGATGTTTTTATTAATCATCAAACTATCCGTAGGTTGAAACTAGATACATGTGTTAATTAATTTAGAATAATTACACAGAGGAGATTATCAATGGGAGACGGAGGAGTGCGTTTCATAAGGTCACGGCTGCAGCCTCCGGGGATTTTTATATCAATAATAATATCAGGGGTATATTTTTGTCCTGCGGTCTGTGAATGCATCGGCAGGATATTTTTATTCCTCCGTCACTAAGAGCTATTCTGAATTTAATGAGGAAAGGCGCGCTCCGAGCATCACAATGGAGACTGGTTACTGCCATTACAGGCACGTCTCAGCTCTGCCAAGGTCCTCCGCAACCACGAGCCCACCTTCCAATAAAACACACAGATAAAGATCCACCTGCGGGAAACAATGGACGAGGAGAGCCATCGGTTAAGTTTTTCCAGACGCTTTTAGAGTTACTTAGACGTGGCGTGCATCATCGTCGACGAGCACTGACCCGCCGCAGCTCCCCCCAGACCCATCCGTCTGAGATTAGTCTGGGCTTTTTCGAAACAAACTTAAACTATCCCCCCAAGGAGCAGCTAACTCGCCCCGATGCCCCCCCTGCGCCACCTGCTTTCTCTCAGAACCCACTTTAAATCAGCCCTACTGCGCTTGTGTCTCTAAGGTTCTCATCTCTGTGGATCATTCTGTTATAATTTACAGTTTTTAAATCACAATATTCATCTAAAACAACTTAGAAGCAAACCCGCTGATTTCAAGTTCAAAAACTGGGAGCTGACGTCGCCGTAAATGTCGTCACAATAAAGCGCCGCATGCTGTAGCGCCCCCTGTGGACAGAGCACGTCACACTACAGCAGCACATTTTTATACATTTGGACCAAAATGACGACGCGACGCTGCAGAATCCAACGAGTATCAACGATTAAGAAAATAAAACTGGAGAAGGAAGAGCAGACGTCACAGGGGGCGTGTCACAGGGGGCGTGTCACAGGGGGCGTGTCACAGGGGGCGTGTCACAGTGGAGGGGAAAATAGAGGTAGATCGACAAAATGGCGTCTTGAAAATAAACAATTTAAGTGCCCATATTACGCTATTTTTTTCTAATGTCGTTTCCTCGTCACAAACAGACCTGGAGTTGTGTTTTTTTGTTTCATTCTCACATTTTTAACTCACAAACTCTACAGATTTAGGCTGAGTTCTTCTCTCAAACTGAAAACACTCTGTTCCACCTTGTGATGTCATCATGTGGTAATACAGGAAGTGCTCCACAGTGTTTTTAAACTCCACACACCTTCATTTCTAGAATAATTTGGATCATTTCAGCTCTGGAATTGTTAATCCTGCCTGAACTAAAGGTAAAAGGAGCTGTTCACTTGAAAACTACCACTTCATGACATCACAAGGTGGAACAGATTGGAACAGATGGATTGAATCACTTAAAATTAGCTAAATTCTTTATCAAATAATTTGACGCTTTAATAGTTCCAAAAATCTTTGCAAAACAACCTTTAAGTGCATTAGACAGAAAACATAAATACTTTTACTTAAGTAGATTTTTTATGTGATACTTTTTACTTTTACTCGAGTAATCTTTTACCCCTATATTTGTACTTGTACTGTAGTAACAAAATGCAGTACTACTTCCACCACTGCGTTTCTGCATTGAAAAAAGTTACTATATGGATTTTTTTCTTACATAAATTCAAAATAAATCCAAAAACATTTTATTTTAAGAAGCTGTTAGATTGAAAACTACCACTTGATGACATCACAAGGTGGAACAGAGCATTTTGCGCTCTGGAGATGTTACAGACTAATAATAAAGTGTTACTTAAACATGTGTGAATGAAACAAAACACAACTCCAGGTCTGTTTTTGAGGAGGAAACGACATTATAACCTGGTTAAAACCTCAGAAAAGTCCATTGTGCAGAGCAGGTCTGAACAGGTCGTCTTTAAGTCGTCGCTGTTGCTGAGATTTCTCGCCTCTTCGACAAAACTCCACTTGAGAGGTCTGATGGTTGCCTAGCGAATGGTCTTATTTCAAAGTGAATTTTAACATTTTAAAAAGGTTAAGAAAAATACAACTGATTATTAAGCTGTAGTGCCGCTTTGTGAAGGATTTCTTTGGCTTTCAAGGTTTTCATGTTTTATACTTTACAACGTTTTGCAGCGAAATGTCAGATCGTAATCACCAATTCTAACACATCCTGGTGCGTTCACGTGGATAACTATGTAAAATCATGTGTAAATCTGTCTCTCTGTATGTGCTAACCGACATCTTGTTCCTCTCTGTTTCCCCAACGCCATCACTTTCTGCACAGATATGGCATTATTATACCGGCAGCAGTCTGTTTTTATTTGTCTGGCGGGTGATTGGTGTTGGCTGGCAGATTGACAGCTGCGAGCCTATGCATCATTATCTCGTACACGGAGCCTGTCTATAGCCGGAGCGCTGGGCCTCAGTCAAACGCTCGCAGAGGAGAATGGGTTTGTCTGGGCTGCAGCCGCGGTGTCCGTATGTATCAACGAGGCTATCAGTATGAGCTACGGCTAACGCGACGCGAGGTGAACTCGAGGCCGCTACGTCTAATTCAATCCAAACGAGAATGAGATATGAATGTGTTTATGCAGCGACACAATAGAAGCGTGTCGTGTGTCAAATGTAGAGACCACAGACGGTAAAAAGAAGTGGACTGAGCGAGCGAGACGTCACCTACACCGTTCGGCTCCAGTCAAATGCTAGGCTAGCAGTTATAGCGGCGGATTTGGCGCTCAGGTTTGACCACGAGTATCATAGCAACCACAGAGCCAATCAGGAGCGAGGCTGTTGGAGGTGATAATGCCGATTTCCACCCATACACCTGGTTTAGCAAGTGTGGCCCAAAAGTCACTGACACTTTTAAATCTTCAGTAGCTCCTTTAATTCTTAAGTTACACTCACCAAATTTTAGCAGTAGATAAACTGAACTGTCCCAGATTTTTGGCAATATAAACGGTTATAATTGTTCACTTACACTTTTCGTAACATTTAAAGCATTTCCAGGCTTATGGCTCTTATTTGATCCTCGATATCAAGTCACGCTTTAAGTCATTTATTGTCGTTTATTCACAAACACCTTTTCTTTAAGAAGAAATCAGGACGAGTCAGGTCTGTGGAGATCACATACTGCCCCACGTCTTTGAAAAACACTTATTATTCCTTAATACGAAAATTTAAGACCAAAAGGACGAGTCTGACAGCAGTTGCAGAGAGAGGGAACACAGTACATAGAAAAATAAATAAATAAATAAAAAATAGACAAAAAATAATAACTCAAAATAACTAAAAACAAAAAACAAAAACAAACCCAACAACCTCAGAATAACTCATAAAATAAAATAAAAAAAAACCTGAAAATAACAAAAAAAAAATTAACCCAGGATCATGTAGAGGTTTAACAGAGAGAGGGGACACAGTATAAAAAAAATAAAAATAAAAAATAATAATAACTCAAAATAACTCAAAAAAAAACAAAACCCAAACAACCTCAGAACAACTCATAAAATAAAATAAAAAATACTCAAAATAACAAAAAAGTAATAATAATAATAATAACTCAAAATAACAAAAAAAAAACAACATCAAAAAAACTCAGAATAACAATAAAATAAAATAAAAAACTCAAAATAACTAAAAAAAACCCGAAACTAAAAAAACCCCTCAAAATAACTAAAAAAAAAATTAACCGAGGATCATGTAGAGGGTTAATACGAACATTTAAGACCAAAATGAGTCTGACAGCAGCAGGGACAGAGAGAGAGAGACACGGTTTTTCAATAGAAAGTGAATTGGAGCCAGAGGCGCGCTCATGATCACTTCCTGTTTGGAAAGCGGCAGATAGCAGGTTAGCTATGTCCATTTATAAACACAGTCTACGTACATAACTCCAGAATCAAATATTTACTATTCCAGTATTGATTCTTGCGTGGGAGCAGCGGCGGTTTAGGAGCTTAAGCGTTTATCTATGAGCTGGAGAGGAGCCAATTTGAGCTCATATTCTCATTGTGACCCCCCACTGCCCACTCCTGCTGTTATAATGTGACCGCCATCCCTCATCCAAATCTGGAAAATAACCACGCATATTGATTACACAGACGCCGTTGTTGTGGTCGACCGTGGCCAGTGTCCAAACTGACAAACCAGATCAATTTGCAGCTGGTAAAGACAATAAAACAGATAAGGGCGGGTCAGGAGGGCCACGGCGAGTTTGTGTAAGTGGAAAACACAATGGAATAATAATGAGACTAAAAGGCAGTACACAAACCCTGCGTATTTCAGCTCTCACACTGAAAACACTCTGTTCCACCTTGTGATGTCATCGTGTGCTGTGTTTTTAAACTCCACACACCTTCATTTCTAGAATAATTTGGATCATTTCAGCCCTGGAATTGCCGATCTCTGCTGAACTGAAAGCAAAAGGTAGGTTGAAAACTACCACTTAATGACATCACAAGGTGGAACAGAGCATTTTGAGCTTTGGAGAGTGAAACAAAACGCAACTCTAGGTCTGTTTTTGAGGAGGAAACCGCATTATAACATGATTTAAACCTCACACGGGTCATTTTTGTGTAATATCAGACCTTTAAAAACAGTTTTTCGTCATGTATTCTGCACTAAAACAGAGCAAAGCATCATGGTCTATGTAGTTCCCTCATCGACAACCGATAACTAACAAAGCAGATCGATTTGCAGCTGGTAAAAGTCAATAAAACAGATGAGGGAGGGTCGGGTTTGCAGGTTCGTGTTTGCGTAAATGGCAAAAACAATAGAGTAATGAGACTAAAGTGTTGCACAAACGCGGCGCTAGTCTCCAGTGATGGCGGCGATAATAGATTTTGCTATGGGGACTTTTACAGCGGGGAACGGACAGGGACGGGGAATTGAAATGCTGCTCATGGACGCTGGACTGGTACACACACACAGTCAGGTAATGAGATCCACAACAGAGAGGCTATGCTAATGCCTGCTAGATATTGTGCAGTGGATAAATCATGTTTATAGATTGATGTCCTCCTCTATGGCCTCTCTGAATATAACAAGATTGCTTCCAATTGCATCTAAATATCAGGCTTACCGCATAATAAAACACAGCACAACTCCAGCGGTATAGACTTCTGCAGATATTACCGGCTGTTTGGATTCAAATGCGAGACTTATAAGGGAAAGTTGCGTCTTTGTGCAACTCCTAACGATTCGCCAGGTTTGTATTTAGTCCCGGGGTTATAAAACACGCCACAAAACATGTCTGCACACAGCTCCCTCCTCCTCCGCTCGACGTTTCCCTGACTCTTTTGGATTTTTCTGTCCTATAATAAAGCATGTGAACGGCAGCAAATGTAATTACAAATGTGGCGGGGGGCTGGAGAGCGACAACAAAAACACATGGCATTAAAAAGCTATTATCGGAGGAGCGGACGTTTTGGCAGATATACGGCGCAGGGGCAGCTCGCGCCATATGTTTGCGGAGACGGGCGAGCCGAGTCAGGTGGTAATTATCAATCATCATCAGGGAAACGCTGTCAGGACGCGCAGGCTGGGCTCGGTCGGGGTTGCCATGGAGACGGGACCTACATCACACAGCGGCGTTCTTGTTTACCGGGGCATTAAAAATATACCTGTATCTTTTATTGCGCAGTTATAAAAACACACGGATGATCTGCAGCCAAGTTGTAATCTTAAGGGTAATAATAATCTGGGATAATTTCAGTTGAGGGTTGTGGTTCCACGCCGGTTTCCATGCCTCGGGTGCGTTGTTCTAAAGGCGTGTAAAGTAATTGAATTCAGTGATTTGACACTGAATTAGGACACAAGCGTTACATAAAACAGCGGAGGTTTCATTTCATTGCCGCTGCCACTGTTAATATCACTTACAGAGCGTGACATCGGGAGTTTGTCAGAGTTCATTTTTTTACAGTTTCGCATATGCTTTTACATACACCAGAGCGACCTGCGCCCGCCGCCAAACCGCTCGCACAAAGCACTTTCAGATCCACAACAGTCACGTCTTTAGTTTGTACAAATCACATCAAGAATGCCTCTGGAACTGTGTCAGGTTTGTAATGACAAAGGTGCTTAAACATGTAATGCAATGTTCTGCTATTCCAGGAATCTAGGCTATTGTAATCTTAAAACAAGCCCGAAAATGTCCCACATGAACGAGCAGCGAGCAGCTAGAGGAGACTTGTTAAGCGCTGGATTTTTCCCTCTGTGTTTTCAGCTGCTGTTTGGAGCAAAACTGGTGTCCTTAATACCATTATTTGCGAGTCTTTGTGAGCGTTCCCCCCGGGGAGCGACAACATTACTCTTTCATCAGATCAAATGAAGCGGAGCCGAGCCATTCCAGGAAGAGCCAATTAAAAGTGTTCAAAGAAGTTTATTATTGCATTATGAAATCGTTCTCATCCGGATTGATTGTGTTGTGTTTCTCGACAGGGTGTGAATGCGTGTGCGCTCACAAAGCCTCGCCGTTTTTACGTTTGCAGAGTAAACAAAAGTCATACACGTTTTACATTAACACTGTGGCGTATTTGTGGTTCAAACGAGCCGCAAACGAGCTAATAACACAACGATTTTCTTCTGTTCGTGATGATTTAACCCACTGAGCTGTGCGGCGACCTCTGACCTCCCTGGAAGTTAACCCCGCCTCCCTCTCGTTTAGAAGCCACTTCAAAAACGAGCGTTATAATTAAACAATGGCGTTCATTTGGCGTCGGCGTTCCTCCACTGTTCCTCTCGTTGCATCACTGTCAGGAAACACTATGACAACCACGACGCCGCAGTGTGAGCTTTGAAGACGTGACATGTGATCTTATCCCCGCCGCTTCTGCTTACACAGCGCTCCAGCTAGCGCACAAGCTAACTGTTCACGGCTATTGTTTTCCAAAGCATAAATCATTTACAGCGCCGCAGTTCCGCATCAAACATTCAGAAGATGCAAGAACAGTGATTTTTTCCAGTTCAAGTCAAACATGAAAATGAAGGAGCCTGAGGAGCAAATACAGAAGAAACACGGAGCTGGAAGGGCATCTGGTGTAACGGAGTGTGTGCCAGTGAAAACAGAAATAGAAACAGGAATAGTTCAATAAACATATTTAGGGCGACAGTGGTTCAGTGGTTAGAGCACAGACCCCCTAACCCGAAGCTCAGAGGATCGATTCCCGCTCAGACCACATTCTGTCGTTGTGTTCTTAGGCAACACACTTCCCCCACATTCCCTCGTGTACATGTAGTATGTGTCTGAGGGGCTGATGGTGCAGATTAGCCGCCTCGCTTCTGTCAGTCTGCCCCAGGGCAGCTGTGGCTACAATAGTAATAACTACATCTCCTTTTTATCTGCTTCTTTCAAGTGTGTGAACAACACAATATAATGTGTTATGTATTATTAGTAGTAGTAGCAGCAGTAGCAGGATGATTATGATTATTATTAGTAGTAGTCGTAGTAGCAGTAGTAATTGTACTAGTAATAGTAGTATATTTGGGACATTTAAACACACCTGCAGACAGCACTGGAGCTACAAACTGGTTTGACTTGATAATAAAACTGTAACCTCAGTCCTGTATTGTACTGTATGTGTACTGTATTTGTACTGTATTTCTACTGTAGATGTACTGTATTTGTACTGTATCATACTGTATTTGTACTGTATCGTACTGGATGTGTACTGCAACTGTACTGTATTTGTACTGTATCGTACTGTGTTTCTACTGTAGTTGTACTGTATTTGTACTGTATCATACTGTATTTGTACTGTATCATACTGTATTTGTACTGTATCATACTGTAATGTACTGTAGTTGTACTGTATTTGTACTGTAGTAGTACTGTATTCCTACTGTATTTATACTGTAGTTGTACTGTATTTGTACTGTAGTTGTACTGTAGTTGTACTGTATTCCTACTGTATTCCTACTGTATTTGTACTGTAGTAGTACTGTATTCCTACTGTATTTATACAGTAGTAGTACTGTAGTAGTACTGTATTCCTACTGTATTTATACTGTAGTTGTACTGTATTTATACTGTATTTATACTGTAGTTGTACTGTATTTATACTGTATTTGTACTGTAGTTGTACTGTATTTCTACTGTACTTCTACTGTATTCCTACTGTACTTGCAGCAGCTCACAGCAGGAGGCGCCGTCCCAAATGGTCACTCTTTTGTCCCGAGTGTAAAACAGAGTTGCAGTTACATAACGTGGAGGATTTACTAAAAGGGGAATAACCTTCAAACGCTTCCGCATCATCGATACTGACAGACTGCGGCGACAACGCGGCTTTAAAAAAAAAAAAATACAGTATTTCAATTTGGCTTGTGAAGAGCGAGGGAGCGAGGGAGGGGACGAGGAAAGAGAGATGAAAGAGAGCAGTGGATAAGCTTCAAGGCTTATCCTATTCATTACTGCAAATGAAAAAAAATCACACCATCAACCTATAAATAAATGAATGGCAGAATAAACATGGAGGCATCAATAAAACATATGTATTCTACCAGAACACGCTCTGGTTACACTCGAGGGGGCGGCCCAAACGCACGGCCCAAACGCACGGCCCAAACGCTGTAAGGATATTCAAATTCCCACACTAAAGTAGGCCAAATAGCTCTGGTTTGCATTATCTGTTTTTAAAATCATTTACAGGAATCAAAACAGCAGCTGTACAGTCGACGAGCCTCATTTGGAAACAATAACGCCCCGATGCCAGTGATCATCTTCATAACGGATCTGCGTCAGTGTGGAAATAACCTGAAATGAGTTAGTACAATAGTTGTGTAATCCGCTGTTTTGGTGAAATTCTCGAGCGCCGCAAGCCTCCACCTGCCTGTCGGGACAACAGGCCGCGTTAGCTAGCTCTGCGTTAGCTCGCTTTGTAAACAGCGTCTACGGTTACACGATGAGTCACGGCGCGAGCTCAGGTCCGAACACGCCGCCGCCGCTGTCGTTTTTATTAAAGAGGCGCGTTCGCACACATCGGGAGGGGGGGGACGCACACACAAGCGATGAAATGGAGACTTTTACAGCGCGTTACTAGTTTCATCTTGTTTGCGCCGCACAAAGGCTCGTGTTTGAACAGCGCTTTAATGAAATAATGGTGCGTTTGTTATGAATGAGGCTGACGGAGGGATATTAATGGCGTCCCCGGGTGTTTATCGTGGTTTAAATGACACGAGCTCAGCCCAAATCGTCCTTATAATAAACTGTTTGTACGAGCCGCTGTCCATATACGGTCCGGGGTGAGATATGGCCGTGTGTTTAAGTGTCTGTCAGCTGCTTTCAATAACTCCGCTGAAATAAAAGCCGCTCTGTTGCCTTTGTTCTGTGTCGTACAAGTTTTAAATTAGACAAAGAGACACTATAGCAACTGGAAGCTAAACAAAGAGCCCCGAACTGAACAAAAACATTACATTTATTTAATTTTAATCACATTCACATTTAAAACTTGTGTTATGAGTTAGCGCTAGCCAACGCAGTAGTAAATAAATACACCGCATACAAATGAATAGAAACAGAACTGGTTAGCTAGCGTCATTTTAAAGCACAAAGCTAATGTTCTGTTGATAATTTAACGACTCTTTTGGGGAATGACAGTGTTGTAATGGTTGTACTCGGCCCAGAAAGTTTCAGAAATGTTGATGTTTTATTTACTAAAGCTCAAAAATGCTCTGTTCCACCTTGTGATGTCATGAAGTGGTACTTGTCAAGTTAGCATCTACGTTTTAGCTGTAGTTCAGTAAAGATTGGGAATTCCATGACTGGAAATTATCCAAATGATTTCAGTGAAGGTGTGTGGAGTTTAAAAACACAGTGGAGCATTTCCTGTATTACCACACGATGACATCACAAGGTGGAACAGAGCGTTTTACTGAAAAATTTGCTGGATTTGATATCGGTTCAGTCAAAATCCTGGTTGAATATCTAAATTGATGTAATAAGACTATTTACAAGCCGTAGTCGAAGCCTAGAAAGTTTCATAATTTTTTATGTTTTATTTACCAAGCTTAAAAATGCTCTGTTCCACCTTGTGATGTCATGAAGTGGTAGTTTTCACGTTAGCAGCTAAGATTTGCAGACATTTTTGGAACTATTAAAGCGTCAAATGTAATCATTTTGATAAAGAAATTAGACCATTTTAAGTGATTCAATCCATCTGTCCCAATCCGTTCCACCTTGTGATGTCATGAAGTGGTAGTTTTCAAGTTGGCAGCTACGTTTTAGCTTTAGTTCAGTAGAAATGGGAAATTCCAGGTCTGAAATGATCCAAATGATTCTAGAGGTGTGTGGAGTTTAAAAAAAAACATAGTGGGGCACTTCCTGTATTACCACATGATGACATCACAAGGTGGAACAGAGCTTTTTACTGAAAAATTTGCTGGATTGGATATCGGTTCAGTCGATATCCTGGTTAAACATTTAAATTGATGTAATAAAAAGTCTCATAATGTCTGAGTTTTATTTGAGAGATAATTAAAAGCTAAATCACACGTTTGAAGGAGTTTTGTCTTATTTTATTTTTGTAAAAAGTAAATAAAAGCCGTTTTCAGTTTCTGCTCTGGTATCGGTTGATATATATCGGGTTCGGAGCAGAAAAAGCTGCACTGATGTGTCTCTAAACGCTCCAAAAAACTTCAAAATCTCATCTGGATCTTCACTAAAACATATATTTTCTTGTTAGGACATTTCTCACAATCGTAAGTTTATTTTTAAGAGATAATATTCACTGATGAACGTTTGAACACATTTTAAATCAATGAGAATGATGCTAGCTCTTATTAGCAGCTCTCATGCCAGCGCTAGCATGCTAACAGTGACAGTTTCTCACAGGAGCTGAGGAGAAAAGCCTTCTGCAGCGCTAATCGATGCTAATCAATATGTTATCTGTGTGTATTGGGCAAACATTGAATAAAACGTGCTAGTGCCAGCGCTAACGCTAACGCTAACGCCAGTCGATTCTCCTCGAGTCGCACTGGACCTCGGAGAAAAACTCTGTAAATAGACCTGTCAGGACAAGAGTTTCAACTGTGACACGCTAAATATAGACCAGAAAAGATAATAATAGGAAATAAATAACAGAATAAAACATTTAACAAAATAAAACACTTTAAATAAAATGCTTAACAAAATAAGACATTTTAAAGAAAACACTAAACAAAATAAAACACAAAATGAAATGCTTAACAAAATAAAATGCTGGTTTAGCCCTGTTTTAGTCCTGGTTTAGTCCCAGTTCAGTCCTTGTTAAGTCCTTGTTTAGTCCCGGTTCAATCCTGGTTTAGTCCCGGTTTAGTCCCGGTTTAGTCCCGGTTTAGTCCCGGTTTAGTCCTGGTTTAGTCCCGGTTCAGTCCCGGTTCAGTCCCGGTTTAGTCCCGGTTTAGTCCCGGTTCAGTCCCGGTTCAGTCCCGGTTCAGTCCTGGATTAGTCCCGGTTCAGTCCTGGTTTAGTCCTGGTTCAGTCCTGGTTTAGTCCTGGTTCAGTCCTGGTTTAGTCCTGGTTCAGTCCTGGATTAGTCCTGGTTTAGTCCTGGTTCAGTCCTGGTTTAGTCCTGGTTTAGTCCTGGTTTAGTCCTGGTTTAGTCCTGGTTTAGTCCCAGTTCAGTCCCGGTTTAGTCCTGGTTTAGTCCTGGTTTAGTCCTGGTTCAGTCCGGGTTTAGTCCTGGTCCATGTTTCATAATCGGGTGGATATAATCATCCCTGTGACAGAGACGTGAGTAAAAACAGATCTGGGCTGTTGAAAATAACAGTTTAAATTCTTATTGTGAAAATGTTTTATATTAAAGTCGGACACAAAGCTCATTTATAAAATCTAAACCTTCAGTCCAATAACGAGTCCGTCACATCAGCACCATGTGTCAGATTTATATAAATATAAAAATATAAAAATATATTCTCTCATCGCTCTGTTTGTGACAGAAACATCAGGATTTATCGAGTTACTTTTTCTTTGCACAACTGGGATAATTTTGGTTATTTTTTTGGCTCTGATCAGATTTAAGTCGTAAAAGTCTGAAATAATCACTTCTGACTCATGACAAACTAACGACTCGAGTGTTTCATTCTGTTTATTTATCGCAGCTCATGATTTTTAACGATACTGTAGATTTATAATAGTTTTTGTGTTTTTTGTCAGTCGAGTAAATTAGTTTCGATATTATCATTTATCGTATTTACTTCAGTCGTGCAGTTTTGAGGCATCTGTACTTTACTTTTTACTTTTACTTCACTACATTTGAGAGGAATATCTGGAAAGTAAAAGTACTTTTCATATGATTTGGGGGTGTTTGATCATGTTCATGGAAACATCCTGAATAAAGTTTAAAAGTTCAAGCTTCAACTTTGAGCAAAACAAAAATAAATCCACAAAATACAGAAGAAAAAAGAAGAAAATGATTTGAACAAAATTTGTGTCAGTTTGAACCAGTATCACCACATTCTACAGTCAAATACTTTTACTTTTACTCTTAAAGCACATTACTGAAATACTTTTACTTAAGTTGATTTTTTCATGTGATACTTTTACTTGAGTAACTTTTCACCTCTGTATCTGTACTTTTACTTGAGTAACTTTGTACCTCTGTAACTGTACTTTTACTTGAGTAACTCTTTACCTCTGTATCTGTACTTTTACTTGAGTAACTCTTTACCTCTGTATCTGTACTTTTACTTGAGTAACTTTTCACCTCTGTGTCTGTACTTTTACTGGAGTAACTTTTTACCTCTGTATCTGTACTTTTACTTGAGTAACTTTTCACCTCTGTATCTGTACTTTTACTTGAGTAACTCTTTACCTCTGTATCTGTACTTTTACTTGAGTAACTTTTCACCTCTGTATCTGTACTTTTACTTCTGTATCTGTACTTTTACTTGAGTAACTTTTCACCTCTGTATCTGTACTTTTACTTGAGTAACTTTTCACCTCTGTATCTGTACTTTTACCTCTGTATCTGTACTTTTACTTGAGTAACTTTTCACCTCTGTAACTGTACTTTTACTTGAGTATCTCTTTACCTCTGTATCTGTACTTTTACTTGAGTATCTCTTTACCTCTGTAACTGTACTTTTACTCGAGTACTTCCACATACTTCAGTTCTCTCATGACAGGCCTATAGACCACACTCCTCCTTTAACCCCGTGATTCTGAAGCACGCATCCTTTAACCCCGTGATTGTGACATAACCCCGCCTCTCGCCGCTCCTCCTCGCCGACGAGCCGTTTTCGTGACATATGGAGGATAAAAAACGCATCGTCCGGCGGATCTGCGGCGGAGACGAGAAAACACGAGCTCAGCCGTAATTTTACCATTACATGAAGAGAGTCGAGTCATGGGACCAAACGACTGAGCATATTTCACCTTATCACATTTATGTTTAAAGAACAACCAGAGAAAGTGCTTCAAGGTGTAGAAACAATGACATCACTGCTGTACGAGACTCCGCCCAACGAGGTCGAGATCGTCAAATCCCACGAATATTTGTCATGACGCAGATGATATTATGTAAAACTGAGAGTTCTGACGCTTCTAGTCAGAATTTGGATGATTTCTCGATTCTAGTGAAGGTGTTTGGAGTTTAAAAACACAGTGGAGCACTTCCTGTATTACCACTTGATGACATCACCACGTACTATTTCCTGTATACTACTTTAAAGCTCCTACATTACATAAAACTGACCCGTGTGAGCTTTAAGTCATGCTCTAATGCTGTTTCTTCCTCAAAAACAGACCTGGACTTGTGTTTTGTTTCACTTAAACACTTTACTGTTAGCTCAAAACGCTCTGTTCCACCTTGTGATGTCATCAAGTGGTAGTTTTCAAGTTAACCGCTCCCTTCTCCTTCAATTTAGTAGAGAGATTGGAAATTCCAGAGCCGAAATGATCCAGATGATTCTAGTGAAGGTGTGTGGAGTTTAAAAACACGGCAAAGCACTTCCTGTTTTACCACATGATGACATCACAAGGTGGAACAGAGCGTTTTCTGTTTGAGAGAAGAACTCAGCCTAAATCTGCAGGTTAAACATGTGTGAATGAAACAAGGTCTGTCTGTGAAGAGGAAGCAGCGTCCTCCTTTAACCGCCCCTTTAAGATAGTGTAATATGGGCCGTTTAAGGTAATATGGGCCACTTTAAGTTTTAATTCTGACGAGATCCAGGTCGTCTATATAAAAATGAAGCTGTTTTTACTTGTTTTACTCATGTCCTGCTTTAGAATTTGTATTTGACAGAAGAAAGACGTTCTCGGGTAACAGAAAAACGCAGATGTGGTGCGTTTAAAGGCGCGGCGATAGTTTTTATATTGAAAACATTAAACGGAGCGTCTGGACAGTGTCGTCGGACTCATGAACCTGCTGCTCGGATCTTCATTCAAACATTTCATCACAAACAAAACTGTCTGAGCCACAAATCGTTTAAGTATTTTCTCGATATACAAAGCTTCGTTTGAAAAATCACGCTGCCAAAAAAGAAAAAGTTATAATTTGTGGAATGTGGGACAGATGAGGAGCAGGTAGGAGTCGGCTGCTTTGCTTCACAGAGACTTTCCTCACGAGATCTGAAAATGCTGTTGATTTAAGCCGTGTGCGCGAAACGGGGTAAAGTTTCAGACCTGGGAGGCGACAGGAAGGTCAGAACTTCTGGGCCGAACTTTGAAATCAGGGGAACACGGCAGGAATTAAAGGAGAAACGTTTCCTTAAAGAGACTGTCAGACAGAATTAAACACAAAACGGATTATTGTGAGGTTTAAATCATGTTATAACTGCAGCAAAAACAGGCCTGGAGCCGTGTTTGTTTCATTCTTTTTCTTCATTTTTTTATTAGTTTGTCTACGTCTCCAAAGCTCAAAACGCTCTGCGGCACCTTGTGATGTCATCAAGTGGTAGTTTTCCAGTTTTCTTTTTACCTTTAGTTCAGGAGAGATTGGATAATTTCAGGGCTGAAACCATCACGATGATTCTAGTGAAGATGTGTGGAGCACTTCCTGTATCACCACATGATGACATCACAAGGTGGAACAGAGTGTTTTCTGTTTGAGGGAAGAACTCAGCCTAAAAATATGCAGAGCCCTTTAAAACAGTGTAATAGTGTAATTATGGGCCCTTTAAAATAGTCTAATATGGGCCCTTTAAAGTCGTGTAACATGGGCCCTTTAAAGTCGTGTAACATGGGCCATTTAAAGTCGTTTAACATGGGCCCTTTACAGTCGTGTGACATGGGCCCTTTAAAGCCGTGTAACATGGGCCCTTTACAGTCGTGTAAAATGGGCCCTTTAAAGTCGTGTAACATGGGCCCTTTACAGTCGTGTAACATGGGCCCTTTAAAGTCGTGTAACATGGGCCCTTTACAGTCGTGTAACATGGGCCCTTTAAAGTCGTGTAACATGGGCCCTTTAAAGTCGTGTAACATGGGCCCTTTAAAGTCGTGTAACATGGGCCCTTTAAAGTCGTGTAACATGGGCCCTTTACAGTCGTGTAACATGGGCCCTTTAAAGCGACAGGAGGTCAGTGTTTTTGGGGCATAAGTTTAAATATGGCAGATATTTCCAGGCGTAATGTTTCCTTAAAGAGCGTCTGTCGAGGTGAAGCTGAGCCGTGTTTAAACACACGCCTCATTTACATTAGAGCAAAACTCATGTTACAATTGTGTACGCTCGGCCCGCGCTCGCCGCCGCCGCCACCGCCGCGTCCTCCAGCCCAACAGTGTCATGACAGTTAATAACACAACTGTCATCTGTCTGTCACTCGCCCACTCCACTATTTCTGTCTTTTCCTCACAGCTCGAGCACGGTGCAGAAATGCCAATATTATCCACATTCCCCGAGGGGGTGATGCTAACCTGGGCACTGCTGTGTCTGAAACGCTGCGTTACTCGAGTTACACTTTAATCTGAGCTTTATTTTAACACAATCTGAGCCAGAAAGAGCTGATTTATCGACTTATCGTTTAAAATATGACAGATCGAACAAGACTTTTGGTTGTTTTTCTGCAATATAATAAGATTTGAGCTGTAAAAAGTTGAATAATCATGTTTTTTTAAGAATCGTTTTTTAGGGATAATTCTTGCTTTACGTTTTCAATAATATCGTTTATCGTCTATATTTATTTTATATCGCACTTCAAATTTTGTTATCGTGACACACCAACCATGAATGCTCCTGAAAACGAGCCGTTTAAATCCATTTTGTGTGTTTTTTTTGTGACCCGCAGCGTAAAGTGTGCATCGCGTCACCACGGCAACCGCTGAACATGCCGCCATAGACACCCATACAAAACCCTCTCAGCGTGACGTCACCGCCAAAAAACCACCAATGCGACTTTGTTTGTATTTTCCCGAGCCAGCGATTTTCAAATACTGCATTTCTGATGGTAAAACCTGAAAGCGGGGTCGGAGGGCAGCTTGGGTTTACTCGGCGGCTCCCGGGGAAGAATGCGTGATAATTCTAAACAAAAAGTGCGTGGTTCCCCGTGAGGCGAGCAGCTGCAGGGGTGACACATGATGGCCGACATGAATATGGAACGCAGGGCTCCCAGATCTGGTTACGCACACAACCTGCAGTTTGGGCCCGAGCGCAGCCAAGGACTCGAATGTGACAGGAACAGAAGCATGAATTATGTACAGAACAAGAGGAGGAGGCGCAGCGGCCGCACAAAATATACAGAGCATTAAAGAGGACGTTATGTCAGAGACGGGCTTAATCAACCGGGAGGTGACACATATAATCCAAATATCATCAAAACTCTCACAATAATATATCAAATTATGAGTCTGTTTGTGTAAAGCTAAAAAAAACCCAGAAAGAACTACATAGACCATGATGCTTTGCTGTTTTAGTGAAGAAAACATGTGAAAATATCTGTTATTAAAGGTTCTATATTACATAAAATTGACTCCTATGAGCTCTAAGTCATGTTCTAACGCCGTTTCCTCCTCAAAAACACACCTCACACATATTTGAGTAACTCTGTTCCACCTTGTGATGTCATAAAGTGGTAGTTTTCAAGTTAACACGACCTTTTACCTTTAGTTCTTTAGTAAATGTGTGATTAGTTTATCTTATAATGTCATAATTAAAATAAAAGAATGTTTTTGAATTTATCAGGATTTATTTTGAAGAAAATCAGTGGAGGAAGTAGTACTGCATTTTGTTACTTAAGTAAAAGTACAAATACAGGGGTAAAAGGTTACTCGAGTAAAAGTATCACTTGAAAAAAATCGACGTAAGTAAAAGTATTTATGTTTTCTGTTTAATGCAGTTAAAGCATAAAAAAAGTATTTTGCAGAGAGTTTTGGAACTATTAAAGCGTCAAATGTTGTGATTTTGATAAAGAATTTAGCTCATTTTAAGTGATTCAATCCATCTGTTTCAGTCCGTTCCACCTTGTGATGTCATGAGGTGGTAGTTTAAGTGAACAGCTCCTTTTACCTTTAGTTCAGTCGAGATAAGTGGCAACTCCAGAAGTTAAAATGATCCAAATGATTCTGGAAATGAAGGTGTGTGGAGTTTACAAACACAGTGGAGCACTTCCTGTATCACCACATGATGACATCACAAGGTGGAACAGAGCGTTTTCACTGTGATGCGGAAACAACATTAGAACAAACATCAGAAAACATTGTAATACAGCCCCTTTAAGTGTTTTTAAATCTTGTTTTTCTGGATTGTGCAGAATGAAAGTTTTGTTCAGGCATTTTAAAAGGACAAAGAAAATACATCAGTAAACATCCCCTTTAATGAGTAATGTGAAGCCCTCCCCTTTAAGCCTCTGTGTGAAGACAACACACAGCAGCTCCATCTGATCTCCACACAATCGTCTCCACAAAAGCACTTTAGCTGCTGCTCTTCCTCACTACCCCCTGAGGTCGCCTGACACACTTTCATGAATTAGCTCGGACAAGACGGACGGCTATTAGAGCTGCCACAGCACAATTGGCTGGATTTAAAAGGTCAAAATTAGCATCGCAGCGAGATGGGAACACCGCCTCAGAACTGGTCCCAGGTCAATGTTACACTAAGAATACAGCAGCTTATCTGTACATTAGAGCCGCAAATGAGGCTTTACAGTCCGACGGCAGCTGATCCCGGAGTAAATCTGCAAACAAAACGACATTTTCTGCAGCGGTGGAAGGTAACGAAACACAAAAATGTATAAGTGCAATTTTGAAGTATCGCTATTTTACTTAAATGGCTCATAATACGCTATTTTCTGATCTATGTTTTAATTATAATGTCGTTTCCTCGTCACAAACAGACCTGGAGTTGTGTTTTGTTTCATTCACACATGTTTAACACACAAACCTGCAGATTTAGGCTGAGAAAACGCTCTGTTCCACCTTGTGATGTCATCATGTGGTAATACAGGAAGTGCTCCACTGTGTTTTTAAACTTTCTAGAATTATTTGGATCATTTTAACTTCTGGAGTTGCTCATCTCGACTGAACTAAAGGTAAAAGGAGCTGTTCACTTGAAAACTACCACCTCATGACATCACAAGGTGGAACAGATTAAAACAGATGGATTGAATCACTTAAAATGAGCTAAATTCTTCATCAAAATCACAACATTTGAAGCTTTAATAGTTCTAAAAATCTCTGCAAAACACTTTCTTTTTACTCTTTAACTGCATTAAACAGAAAACATAAATACTTTTGCTTAAGTCGATTTTTTTCATGTGATACTTTTACTTTTACTCGAGTAATCTTTTACCCCTGTATTTGTACTTTTACCTAAGTAACAAAATGCAGTACTACTTCCATCACTGCGTTTGTGCGTTGAAAAAAAGTTACTATGTGGATTTTTTTCTTTAATAACTTCAAAATAAATCCAAAAACATTAAAGCTGTTGAAAACTACCACTTCATGACATCACAAGGTGGAACAGATTAAAACAGATGGATTGAATCACTTAAAATGAGCTAAATTCTTTACCAAAATCACAACATTTGACGCTTTAATAGTTCTAAAAATCCCTGCAAAATAATAAAAATACTGCAAAAACCGTAAATACTTTCACTTAAGTTGATTTTTTCATGTGTTTCTTTAACTTTTACCCCTGTATTTTTCTTAAACAGCTCCGAAATAAATCCAGATAAATCCAGAAACATTAAATTTGACATTATGAGATAAACTAATTACCCATTTACTAAAACACAGCGTTTACAGCATGACATAAAACGGCCCATAAAAGACAAACGTAGCCTCCAATCACACTAACAACGACACTCCTTCCACTTGGCATATTAGCGTTAGCATTAGCATCACCATAAACACTTCTCTGTAGGTTTACATGATAATATACGCTCCCCTCGAGTCCGGCACACCACTTAGAGCCCGGCCCACGCTGCGGCCCACTCAGGAATGACATTATTGGGCCGAACGAATGACCAACTACAGCCACAAGAAGTCACGTTACTATTCATAACTTATTTCCCCGCGTCTAAAACCGTTTTCCTGCTGCCTTCACCTCTGCAGATCTCTTAAAATGTAATTACCGAAGAGGGCGAGTTTTACGGGATCACGAAACAATGACTTTTGGGCCAGTGGAGTTGTTACGGGGAATGTCAGAAGTGATCCAACACACGAGCCCCGGAGCTGCAGAGGAAATATAAAGACGTGAATCATGCCACGGCGCTTTTGTTTTAGCCGGGCGCGAGGTTAATAAAATGTGTGGATACGAGAGGGACAGGAAAACACTGGAAGAACGGCAAAGAGACATGTTCCAGCGCTTTCCGAATTCCTCAGCGGAGCCACGAGAGGCTTAGAGAGATGTGACCTCAGCCTGAGACACATGGGCCACTTCGTGTTCTTAAATTCAAGAGGCAAGATTTAAGGAGGTGAAGAAGAGGAAGAGGAGCTGCGGACGCCAAAACCTCCCATCATCCAAACCCAAACTCATCCATAACAGTCCGACATGGCCGTAAATACGAGGACACACCTGGATTTTTATCGTGTGAACATTTTGTTTGCAATAATAAAGATATTTTCTGTCATTTTAGTTGCAAAACAATAAGATTTAAGCTGTAGATGGTTGAAAAAGTCACTTTTTGGCTCAAACTGGGGTCAGGTACATGGTAAATACTCACATTTTATATATTTTTATGTTTTAATTCGCGGACGCTGGGGCGAGGTGGGTTAAGGGTTAAGGGTCTTGCCCAAGGACACAACTTTACCTTAAGTAGAGTAATCGTTTGCCCTTGTATTTGTACTTTTACTTAAGTAACAAAGTGGAGTACTGCTTCCAAAACTGATTTTCTGCATTGGGAAAAAAGTTACTAAGTGGATTTCTTTAATAGCTAAAAAAAATCCTGATAAATCTGAAAAACAGAGTGGCACAGAGCATTTGAGCTTTGACATATTTATGAAAAAAGCAGTTTCTGACGACTACAACAAGAATCCTGTTTGATATTAACCAGGACACACACATTTTCTAACTAAACTTCACTGGTGCTAACGTGAGAACGAGATTTAAACGAAATAATAAAAACATATTTCTGCTTAAAACTCAAAGCTCCTCAAACATCTGCTCGTCCTGGTCCGACGCAGAACAAAGCCGACACTGTTTAACCCTCAGCGCAGAGTTAATGTACTTCACACATGAAACTCCCGTCAAACTATTTTAAACACATAAATGAGCCGCTCGCCGTTGCCGCGGTGACACATCGCTTCACACTGTTAAACTCCGGCACTATGGTTTATTTAAGTCCCTCCCACAGACGCGTTGGTGCTGAAAATACCCAGCAGCCCACTCCACGCTCGGGCTCACGCTCACGCTCCCATCACGAACGTACTATTTAGAACAACTTCAGTCATAAAAACTCCAAAGTTCATTGATAAAACATTGTTCAAACTCACCGAAGTGGTCGCAGATGCTGTCGTTGTGCAGGAGCGACGGGTGTTCGAAGGTGTCTCTGCAGTACAGGATCCTGGTGGCCCCGCCCAGCGCCGCGATGCCCCCTAGTGCCAACACCGTGTGGTCGATGAGCAGGGACGACGGCTGGTCGCGGAGACGCACCTGGAGCGAGCGGTAGCGGCAGTACTGCGGGTAACTCAGGACCAGGACTTTACGACCGTCCTCCTCTTGACCTGGAACACAAACAGGACATGAAACAGTCTTTTCCGTGTTTGACCTACTTTAACGCTCGCACTTCAGGTCGGTATTTTACACTCTGGTGATAAACAGTTTAAAGCGGCGGTATTACACGAAATGGACTCTTGTGAGCTTTAAACCATGTTCTAACGCCGTTTCCTCCTCAAAAACAGACCTGGAGTTGTGTTTTGTTTCATTCACACATGTTTGAGACCCTTTATTAGGCTCCATTCCACCTTGTGATGTCATTAAGTGGTAGTTTTCAAGTTAACCACCTTTCACCTGTAGTCCAGTCGAGATAAGTGGCTATTGCAGAGGCTTAAATGATCTAAATGCTTCTAGAAATGAAGGTGTGTGGAGTTTAAAAACACAGCGGAGCACTTCCTGTATCACCACATGATGACATCACAAGGTGGAACAGAGTGTTTTCAGTTTGAGACAAGAACTCAGCCTTAATCTGCAGGTTAAACATGTGTGAATGAAACAAAACACAACTCCAGGTCTGTTTTAGAAGAGGTAAAAGCATTATAATATTTGAGTAACACTTTATTATTAGTCTGTAACATCTCCAAAGCTCAAAATGCTCCGTTCCACCTTGTGATGTCATGAAGTGGTAGTTTTCATGCTAACAGTTAACTTTACATTTAGTTCAGGGTAAGATTAGCGACTCCAGATTGGCTGAAATGATCCAAATGATTCTAGAAATGAAGGTGTGTGGAGTTTAAAAACACAGTGGAGCACTTCCTGTATCACCACTTGATGACATCACAAGGTGGAACAGAGCATAAATCTGCAGGGTTTGTGCGTTAAACATGAATGAAACAAAAAAACACAACTCCAGGTTTGTTTGCGACGAGGAAACATTAAAGTGATTCTGAATGTACCATGTGGTTAAAAAAAAACTTAGTGCAGCACTTCCTGTATTACCACTTAATGACATCACAAGGTGGAACGGAGTGTTTTCCGTTTGAGAGAAGAACTTAACCATGTGTGAATGAAACAAAAAAAAAGCAATATTATAACACAGATCAGAGAAAATGGCGGCGTACGGGCGATTTAAAGACCCTCCTGAGCGTCACAGGAAACTAAACCTCGCTCCGGATGATTCACGGATCTTTGAAACCCGACGCTAACTCTCGGTTGCTAGCCGCTAAACAAACAGTTTGGTTAGTAAGTAGTGAAATAGTTGGTTGGTTAGTTTGAATGTAATCCAACCCTCGTCTCCAGAGACCACGTTCGGCACGCTGCGGTCCAGCTACACGATCTGTCCTCGCCACCTCACAAAGTTTAAACAAAGCCGGGCTAAGTGGCGTACGCTAGCTCGCGGTCGGGGCGTGCTAGCTTGTTTTATGTGGGCGTGTAATGAATACAGCCGCGGAGACTTGACTAATCCTGTGCCACCTGTGACAACCAGCTGGAAAACAAATCACATCCGCTCGGTACAACACAGCCCGAGAAGAAAAGAAAAAAACGAGGAAGAGCGACTTTAAAACGAACAGAGGAGACACTGAAACGGCCCGTGTTACGCTAACGGGCCCAGATTACCTGAAAGGGCCCATTTTACGCCGTTTTCTGATCTGCTTTAATGTAGTTTCCTCGTCACAAACAGACCTGGAGTTGTGTTTTTTTGTTTCATTCACACATGTTTAACACAAACAAACCTCCATATTTACGCTGAGGAGTTCTTCTCTCAAACTGAAAACACTCTGTTCCACCTTGTGATGTCATCAAGTGGTAGTTTTCGTTTTCTCCCCTCTTTTCTCTCTCCTCTTTCCTATTTTCTCTGTCCTCTTTTCTCTCCTCTCTCCTCTAGTCTTTTTTCCATCTCTACTGAACTAAAGGTAAAAGGGGCTGTTAACTTGAAAACTACCACTTGATGACATCACAAGGTGGAGCAGAGCGTTTTGAGCTTTGGAGATGTTACAGACTAATAATAAATGAAACAAAATACAACTCCAGGTGCGTTTTTGAGGAGGAAACAGCTTTAGAACACGACTTAAAGCTCATAAGACTGCTAAACATTTACATTTGTCGACATTTGAACATTTTGAGGTTGAGACAAAACACAAAATGGCGTCTTTCATTTCAGACAGACGCTCTGTTCCACCTTGTGATGTCATGAAGTGGTAGTTTTCAAGTTAAACAGCTCCTTTTCAAGTTAACTGCTCCACACACCCTTAGTTCATTAGAGATCGGCTGAAATGATCCAAATTATTCTAGAAATGAAGGTGTGTGGAGTTTAAAAACACAGCGGAGCACTTCCTGTATTACCACACGATGACATCACAAGGTGGAACAGAGCGTTTTCTGCCTAAATTTGCAGGGTTTGTGTGTTAAACATGTGCGAATGAAACAAAAAACACAACTCCAGGTCTGTTTTTGAGGAGGAAACGACATTAAAACAGATCAGAGAATAATGTAGCATGGGCCGTTTAAGGTAAAATGGGCCGTTTCATATATAAATACTTGTGTAAATGTATAAATTCTTGTGTAAATGTATAAATACTTGTGTAAATCCTCGTGTGCAGCGTGTGATAGTTGGAAGCTGATCCACAGACTCCATTTACATATTTTCTTTGCTAAATGGCTTTAATCTGGTTGTCGTGTGGGTGGAGACAGTTGTTCTTCTCTAAAAATACACAAATCATAATTAGAAGTGTCACGTTAATTACCTTCCCTCACTTTCAAACACGGGTCTGTTCAAACCGCACTCGCGTTTTAAAGTTCATTTTCAACTACTTTATGCTGTTACTGTAGTAAAAGGAGTACAGATGTAGAGGTGGGAAGTTACTCAAGTAAAAAAGTAAAAGTATCACATGAAATAATAAGTAAAAATATGTAAGTAAGTCATTCTTGTGAGGTTTAAGTCGTGTTCTAATTTTTTTTTTGTTTTTTTATTAATTATTAGTAAAATTAATTATTAGTCTCATTTATTTTTTATTTACATATGGATTTTTATATATTACTTTTTTCCTGTTAAAATATATTGATAACCCATCCTCTTTATTTATTTTATTTTTTTAATTAATATTCATTTTATCATTATTAGTCTTATTTATTTATATATTGATTTTATTTATTACTTAGATTTTTATTTTTTATTCATTTATTATTATTATTGTTTGTTGTGTGTGTTTTTTTTGTTTTTTTTCATTTATTATTAGTCTGTAACATCTACAAAGCTCAAAACACTCTGTTCCACCTTGTGATGTCATCAAGTGGTAGTTTTCCACCGTTTTTAACAGCTCCTTTTATCTTTCGTTCAGTAGAGATCGTCTGAAATGATCCAAATGACTCTAGAAACGAAGGTGTGTGGAGTTTAAAAACACAGCGGAGCACTTCCTGTATCACCACATGATGACATCACAAGGTGGAACAGAGTGTTTTCCGTTTGAGAGAAGAACTCAGCCTAAATCTGCAGCGTTTGTTTGTGTGAAGGGAAAAAAAAACACAACTCCAGGTCTGTTTGTGTCGAGGAAACATTAAAGCGCAGATGAGAGAACAGCGTAACACGTCCCCTTTAATATTCGTACTGCTAGTGTGCCCTTCCTGTCCTCTCCGCTGCACTTTACAGACTCGTCCTGCTCTTTCACGCTTAAAACAAACCCCTGAAAGTGTTTAGTCTGCACGGGACAAGGTGAAACTCTGGCAAACTGACCATCCTTGAAATAATAACTGCGCCTGAAGAATTCTCTGTGAATGTCGTGTTCAGGGGCTTTGTACGAGCTTCACACACACTAAATTATTCACATAAAAATCCTGTTTGAAACTGGCTCTGCTTCATCAGCTGTTGAACCGCGGAGCTGGCGTCCTGCGCTGGAAAAATGTTAGCACAGTTTTCTGCTTTCAAAGAACAGAAGCAACAGATCTGGAGCTGAGAACGAGCACGCGGCGGCGGAGGAGGATCTTATAAAGACGAGTTTACTCAGTTTATTTGGCAGCGCCGGATGTTAAAGGGCCGATATTTCACAACATGGAGCCTTTGATCTGTGTTATAATGTCGTTACATCATCAAAAACACACCGGGATTTTATTAATTTTATTTATTTGTATTCATTTTATTATAATCATTCGTCTTATTTATTTTTTATTTATATATGGATTTTATTTATTACTTTTTTTTCCAGTTAAGATATACTGATAACCTAATATTTTATTTTTGTTTTATTTATTTTATTATTATTAGTCTATATTATTTATTTTTATTTATACATTGATTTTATTAATTTACATTTTTTATTCATTTTATTATTATTATTATTATTATTATTATTTATGTTATTTATTTTGTATTTTTATATATTGATTTTATTTATTACTTTTTTTTAAAATTAATTTTTATGATGATGATTATTATTATTACACACAAACTCTGCAGATTTAGGCTGAGTTCTTCTCTCAAACTGAAAACACTCTGTTCCACCTTGTGATGTCATCATGTGGCGATACAGGTATTTGTACTTTTACTTAAGTAACAAAATGCAGTACTACTTCCACCACTGATTTTCTGCATGAAAAAAAGTGACAATGTGGATTTTTTTCTGAAAAATAAATAAATCGTGATAAATCCAAAAACATGTAATTTTATTTAAATTTTTGACATAATGAGATAAATTAATTACACATTTACTAAAGAACTAAAAGTGAAAGGAGCTGTTAACATGAAAACTACCACTTTATGACATCACGAGGTGGAACAGAGCGTTTTGAGCTTTGGAGATGTGAAATCAGCAGAAAAATAGAAGCTTCTTTCTTGATTCAAAAATGTAAAAGTGTAATAATTTTCTCTCGTTCAGCGTCTTTAAACAAACCACAGTCCTGTAGTGAAAATAAACGCAGGTATGAGCAGCGACGAGCCAAACTCAATAATACCACGTTTTTTTAAGGCCCAGAATCACAGTTTTCATGTTTAATGATTCAAACTGTTAGAACATGGTTTTTCAGAGACTCCAGCCCTCGAGAGATTCACAGAGCTCACGGTTCATTTCACCAAAACTCACCGAAAAAACGAAATAATCACATCAAGAAAACACAGGTCACTTCAAAAATACAGCTTCAGTTTGTGAGTCGTACTGTACAATTTTAATTAAAAAGGTTTTATACGACACAAAAGTGACTCTTGAGAGGTTTAAGTCATGTTATAATGTTATTTCCTCAAAATCAGACCTGCTCTGTTCCACCTTATGATGTCATAAAGTGGTAGTTTCTCATAATGTCAAAAATTTATTTATCAGGATTTATTTATTTTTTATTTATTTATTGAAGAAAAAAAATCCACATTGTCACTTTTTTCAATGCAGAAAATCAGTGGTGGAAGTAGTACTGCATTTAGTACATTTTCTAGAATAATTTGGATCATTTCAAGCAGTTGAATTGCCACTTATCTCGACTGAACTAAAGGTAAAAGGTAGACGTTAACATGAAAACTACCACTTTATGACATCACAAGGTGGAACAGAGCGTTTTGAGCCACTCCAGGTCTGATGCAGAAACAACATTATAACATGATTTAAACCTCACACGAGTCAGTTTAAATCACAAACAGAACTTGTGACTGAATAATCGAGTTAAATCTGGACAAAAACACAGAATATTGTGTCTAATTATAAAGAAAGAAAAATGTTGAGGTTCCCATAGCAACAGAGCGATTATAATCAAATCAAGCTATGTTTATTATCACATAACTGCAGTGATAAACGGCTCATTAATACAGGCGTGGCTCCGGACGTGGCTCCGGACGTGGCTCCTGGCGTGGCTCCAGACGTGGCTCCTGGCGTGGCTCCTGGCGTGGCTCCTGGCGTGGCTCCGGACGTGGCTCCTGCCTTGGCCCCTGCCCTGGCTCCAGGCCTGGCTCCTGGCGTGGCTCCTGGCATGGCTCCTTCTGTGGCTCCTGCCGTGGCTCCTGGCGTGGCTCCTGCCGTGGCTCCTGATGTGGCTCCGGACGTGGCTCCTTCTGTGGCTCCTGCCTTGGCCCCTGCCCTGGCTCCAGGCCTGGCTCCTGGCGTGGCTCCTGGCATGGCTCCTTCTGTGGCTCCTGCCGTGGCTCCTGGCGTGGCTCCTGGCGTGGCTCCTTCTGTGGCTCCTGGCGTGGCTCCTGGCGTGGCTCCTGGCGTGGCTCCTGCCCTGGCTCCTGCCGTGGCTCCGGCTCCGTGTCACAGCGAGCCGCTCTTACATCACGTGCTTCAGATTTGCTGTTGTCGACGTTTCCACATTATCTGCTCGGCCAAGGAATTTTCTGGATGTGCCGCTGCTTTTGTGAGACTGGTGGGAAAACGGAGCCAATAATCTCATTTTCTTATTTGATTTGAGGTTCAGAGCAGTCAGCAGGACACTGTACGTGGGAGAATCGCACAGATACGACTTCCACAGATACAAAATATTCTCCAAATATTTATAGACTGACGGGACTTAAGAGACTGAAGCATCAAATCAACTTATACGGCCCAATAAAAAGGTAATTACACGGTGATATAAAGTCATATTTCACTCTTAAAACTCAGCACGCTTTGGTTTTAGTTTCCATCCTGCCACAAACCTGAACTTTTCTACAGAATCTGACACTTAAGACTGTGATGAAGATGAAGATGGTGAAGAGCAGCAGACTTATTCCATTAGAGCAGTTTGAGCCGTATTCAAGTATATGTGCACGTGTTTGAGCCGTATCTGTGTCTATGTGCACGTGTTTGAGCCGTATTCAAGTATATGTGCACGTGTTTGAGCCGTATCTGTGTCTATGTGCACGTGTTTGAGCCGTATTCAAGTATATGTGCACGTGTTTGAGCCGTATCTGTGTCTATGTGCACGTGTTTGAGCCGTATTCAAGTATATGGGCATGGTGTGGCTCCTGTGAGGTGAGAAGTGAGGAAGAGTGAGGGGGTCAGGGGGAGGAGTGAGGAGGAGTGAGGAGGAGGAGTGAGGAAGAGTGAGGAGGAGTGAGGGGGTTAGGAGGAGGAGTGAGGAGGAGTCAGGAGGAGTGAGGAAGAGTGAGGGGGTTAGGGGGAGGAGTGAGGAAGAGTGAGGGAGTTAGGAGGAGGACTAAGGAGGAGTGAGGAGGAGGAGGAGTGAGGGGGTTAGGAGGAGGAGTGAGGAGGACTGAGGAGGAGGAGGAGGAGTGAGGGGGTAGGAGGAGGGAGTGAGGAGGAGGAGGAGTGAGGAGAAGTGAGGAGGAGGAGTGAGGGTCTGATCTGGCTCTTGAGTCTCATGTTTTTGAAACTCGACCAAATAAAGAGGCAACAGCATCTGTCAATGACACAGCAGACCAACTGCACCAGGAGAGAGGAGGAGAGGAGAGAGGAGAGGAGGAGAGAGGAGGAGGAGAGAGGAGAGAGGAGGAGAGGAGAGAGGAGGAGGAGAGAGGAGGAGAGGAGGAGAGAAGGAGGAGAGGAGGAGAGAGGAGGAGAGGAGGAGGAGGAGAGAAGGAGAGGAGGAGAGAAGGAGGAGAGGAGGAGAGGAGGAGGAGGAGAGAGGAGGAGAGGAGGAGAGAGGAGGAGGAGGAGAGAGGAGAGGAGGAGCTTTGGATCATTTGAGCTTCTGGAGGAGCCGAGCTACGACTGAACTAAAGGTAAAAGGAGCTGTTCACTTTAAAACTACCACTTCATGACATCACAAGGTGGAGTCACTCAAACTGTTCATCTGAATCGACCCAAACAGCAAAGTTTATTATCACATTTTCGTTTCATTTTTCGGTTCCTCACATTTGTCGCTCACGTCTGAACTTTCACTCCACACTTTTCCTTTAGTTTAACACAGAATTAAACACAAACGCACAAAAAAACGACACAAAGTCACGTGTTTTTTCCTTCACGACGTCGACTTTATGAGACACTGAACGTCCTGAATGAGTCGATTTACGCACAAACAGAGGCTCTGATTCAAGCGGCGGGAAAACGTCCAAGAACAAGTGACGGCGGTGAGTCAGCGCGAAGAAAACTCACCGAGTCCAGAACGCAGAGCTGTGAGGCGGCTCAGCTGGTAGAGCGGCCCTCCACTGAGCAGAAGGTTGGCGGTTCGAATCCCGCTCTCGACGGAGTCTGTGAGTTTGATCCTTAATGTTTATTTAAGGTTTTATATGACGCAAAACTGACTCTTGTGAGGTTTAAATCATGTTCTAACACGTTCTGTTCCACCTTGTGATGTCATGAAGTGGTAGTTTTCCAGCTCACGGCTCGTTTTACTTCTTTAGTCTCATTATTCTGTTGTTCCTGACCCTCCCTCATCTGTTTTATTGACTGTTACCAGCTGCAGATCGATCTGGTTTGTCAGTTATTGGTTGTCAATGAGGGAACTACATAGGCCATGATGCTTTGCTCTGTTTTAGTGCAGAATACATGACGAAAAACTGGTTTTAAAGGTCCTAAATTACACAAAATTGTTCCTTGTGAGCTTTAAATCATGTTATTATGTTGTTATTTCCTCAAAAACAGACCTGGAGTTGTGTTTTGTTTCATTTATTATGAGTTTGTAACATCTCCACAGCTCAAAATGCTCTGTTCCACCTTGTGATGTCATGAAGTGGTAGTTTTCATGTTAACAGCTCCTTTTACCTTTAGTTCTTTAGTAAACGTGTGATTAATTTATCTCATAATGTCAAAAATTTAAATAAAATTACATGTTTTTGGATTTATCAGGATTTATTTATTTTTTATTTATTTATTTAAGAAAAAAATCCACATTGTAACTTTTTTTTCAATGCAGAAAATCAGTGGTGGAAGTAGTACTGCATTTTGTTACTTAAGTAAAAGTACAAATACAGGGGTAAAAGATTACTCGAGTAAAAGTAAAAGTATCACATGAAAAAATCGACTTAAGTAAAAGTATTTACGTTTTCTGTTTAATGCAGTTAAAGAGTAAAAAGAAAGTGTTTTGCAGATTTTTAGAACTATTAAAGCATCAAATTTTGATAAAGAATTTAGCTCATTTTAAGTGATTCAGTCCATCTGTTTGAATCTGTTCCACCTTGTGATGTCATGAAGTGGGAGTTTTCAAGTTAACATCTACCTTCCTGTATTAACACATGATGACATCACAAGGTGGAACAGAGTGTTTTCCAGTTTGAGAGAAGAACTCAGCCTAAATATGCAGAGTTTGTGAGTTAAACATGTGAATGAAACAAAAAAACACAACTCCAGGTCTGTTTGTGACGAGGAAAAATCATTAAAACAGATCAGAAAACAGCGTCACATGGGCCGTTTAAGGTAAAATGGGCCCTTTGAGGTAATATGGGCCCTTTAAACACAAGTTTCAGATCTATTTCGTTCAGTTAAACACAAAGTCCCACATTTCTGAATTGAATCACAGTGATTTTGATAAAGAATTTAGCTCATTCTAAGTGATTCAATCCATCTGCTTCAATCCGTTCCACCTTGTGATGTCATGCAGTGGGAGTTTTCATGTTAACAGCTCTTTTTACCTTTAGTTCAGTAGAAGATCGGCAACTCCAGGACTGAAATTCATCCAAATGATTCTAGAAATGAAGATGTGTAGAGCACATGATGACGTCACAAGGTGGAACAGGGTGTTTTCGGCGTAAATCTGCAGGTTTGTGTGTTAAACATGAGAGAATGAAACAAAAAAAAACACAACTCCACGTCTGTTTGTGAGGAGGAAACAGTCTCGTAGCGCAGCGCGGGGACTAGCGTAGCGTGGGCCCTTTAAACGAGCGCGGGGGGAGCTGTAGCGGAGGCAGGGGGCATGTGCTAATTTCTCAAAAAGACTGATATTTCCACAAAAGGCCACTTACACCCAGAGGAGATGCTACACTGACAGAGCACAGAGGCGATGGAGGCCCCGCTGCTCCGACGGGCCGAGCGCTGGCTGTTCTTAATTATAGTAAAGTGGCTCGTTCGTTTGGAGCTGGGTGGAGCTTCCGACTGCGACGACACGACGCGGAGAAGCACTTTTGTCGCTTCGCTCCTACATTTGTTTGGACTGGGATTAGAGACGTCGGAAAGTACACACCTGACCAGCCGCGGAGCTAAAAAAACACAACTCCAACCAGCTAATTTCGTTTGTTTTCGCTCCTGACAAAATAAATCTGCGCTGCGTTAACTGCTCTGAATAGAAAACAAAGGCGGCGCTGATTTATGTGATTCTGTTACATTAAACATTCTTTCCCCCCGAGCGGCTCCATAGCAACCATCGCCCCGGCGCTAAGTGTCTGGCACGCGGCCAATCAGAGCGGCTGTCTTATTGATCGCCAGATTGAAAAGTTTGGGTTTAATTGGTCCTGTAATACATGGAGGGATTATTCAGACACAAACACAAACGGGTTCTTTTGAGTGTCAGGAACAACAGGAGGTTTGCAGATTTAGAGCGAGAACACGGCTACGAGATATTAGCTTAGACCAGGGAATAGTAACATGAAAGATAATATTGAAAGTAGTTAAGCAGAACAGTCGCAATAAACGGTTTTTAAATAGATGGTGTCGTAAAAAGTCAGGAATAAACAGCAAAATGAACCAAAAATCAGCCATAAAACTTATTTTCTTGTTTGTATAAATGGATGTAGCTAACATGCTAGCCGCCACGTTCTGAATAAGAAGTGATCATGGGCGTATTCTGGCTCCAATTCACGTTCTATTGAAAAACCGTGTCCTTTCTCTCTGTCCCTGCTGCTGTCAGACTCGTCATTTCATTCTCCTACGACGTTTTGTCCAGTTGACAGATTTCATATTTTTCTTTTGCGGTGGATCAGACCTGGACGACTGAGGGACACACAGATATCGTGATTATAGTGAGAGGAAAACACTAAAAATACACGAATAACTTCAATAAACTGGTGAGATTCTTCTTCTACACTTAAAAACCAAATCTAGCGTCGCAAATATTCACCAGACAAACAGTGACGTCCTGGTTTGAAGGACTTTGTGAGGAGCCGTAGACGACGCTTCTCCAGTCAAACGATTTCACATTTTGATTTGAATTACTTAATCACTTAATTGCAGTGACCACGGGGATGTCTGTTATAGCTGGAAACCCAGAAGTGTAAAAACGTGGGCGATGTGGACTGAAAACTGCATCTGGAGTTTTAAAAATGATCCCAAAACCAACTGAAATGTGCTCAAACGTGCTCATAAATGTAGAGTTAGTCACAAAAGTTCTGAAATCTGACGTTAGATACACCTCTCAGCTCAATCGGCAATGTGGAAATGTAATTATAGCGATTTAAATGTGAAAAAGAACGGAGAAAACGCTTGATGAGACGCTTGATGAGACGTCGCTGGTGACGCCTCAGACTCCAGGGGGCGCTGTGATCTCGAGTCTGAGTCTTCACCGACACAACAAGACATACAGTTTTGTAATTCAAGTATTAACATTTCTATAAACCTCGGAGGGGTGAGGGGTTACATATTTACCGATGCCGATTCCCGATACCAGTGACAGAAAACAGCTTTTATTTCTCAAAAACGAAACTAAAATACGACAAAACTGATCCGAAAGTGTTACGTAGCTGTTGCTTTTCTCTCAAGTAACGACAGAAATATTATGAGACACTTTCTGGGCTCCAACTACGACCAGGAAATCGTCTTATTACATCATTTATGTGTCCGACGAGGAGATCTGGAAGTCGAGATCAGATCCAGCTAATCTGTCAGAATCGAATCAGCGCCTCGCTAATAAAAACAGAGAACTGACTCAAAAACACTACAGGGATATGTTTCGAAACGGTACTGAATCACTTTTTAGAGACAGATCGATATATATCAGGCGACGGTGGCTCAGTTGGTAGAGCGTTTGTCCATTGATCGGAAGGTCAGCCTTAAATCTCCATCATAAACCGATATTTTTGGTCGATCTGCTGCTTAAAAATACACAAAAAGACATATACACCTAGACTTTTTTCCTTTTTTAACCATAAAAATCATGTTAAAGGAAGTATCAGTCTGTGCTTTTGCCTTTTTTCACACTACTACCTCTATTTTACATATCCATCCTTATTTTTTACATATCCATCTTATTTTTTTTTATTTTGGAACTGATTCCTTCGGTTTGGTTTGTCCAGTTGACAGATTTAAAATAATTAATAATCCAAAATAATTGCGATTAATGATTATATACGACGATAATGATTAAGGATGTAATGGATATGAATAATTATAACTTTAACAAGAATATTACAGATGAGCAGTGACTGAAATTTGGAGGCTCGGGGGAATAAGCCTCAGCCCGATCCTTTACATGATCCTGGGGTTCTTTTTTTTTTTTTTAGTTATTTTGAGGGATTTATTTATTTTTTATTTTATTTTATTTTTTTGTTGTTTTTTGTTTTGTTTTGTTTTTTGTTATTTTGAGTTTATTTTATTTATTTATTTGAATTTTGAAGTTATTTTGAGCTTTTTTTAAAATTTATTTATTTGATATTTTAAGTTTTTTTGTTGGGCCCTCCTGTAATACAAATTAAAAGGAAGAGGGTCCAATTCTGGGCCCCCTAAGAGTTAGCGGGCCCCAGACAACAGCCCCTCAAGCCCCCCCTGTTGACTCCCCTCTGGAAAAATAGTTTTTTCTGCACATTTTGCTGATATAAGTGCGATTATCTTTGTGGACGAGCCCAAAAGTATCTGCAGATCTCCTCGACCATCGTTTTGCTTTAGATCTTACACAAACGGCACGGAAAAACCGACATGAGCCGATCTCGAACACGTCCCCTTGACCTAATAATAACGACGTTTGAAGTAACAAAATAAAAGCCTTCAAACTATAGCTGTGGTCTCTATTTAAAAAACCTTTTAACCCCCGCTCTCCATGTCCACTTCTACAGCGTATGTATCATTTATGGGACGGCGCGTTCTCGTTTGATGGATTCTGTTGAAGGTTGCTACAAGAGAAGAGAGAACACAATCTTATCAGGAGATTGGGAAGTGGGTCAAGTGAGGAATTACATGCCAGTCCATATCAAAGTCTGAGAGCGTTTCCTCAAAGAAGCAGCTCATTATGGGGTCGGAATAGTTTCATATGTTCATGGCCCGCTCCCTAAAGGTAAGAGCGTCACGAGGAGGGGACCGGCGGACATGTTTTTGCCGGTTTGTCGCTCGTTCCTGTCGTTACATAAGAAGCTCTGGACCAGATCTGCTCAGACGAAAAGTTCAGCCAAAGCAGAACCATCAACACAGCTAATAATCTGCACAAATATGAGGCGTCTGCTGTCGTGACGAGGCGTTTGAGACGATCCCGGTGTGAGACATGAGGGATCGATGGAAGTGCGGTGACCTTTGACCTAAATCAACTCAGGCAAATTGGATCATTTTTTATTTAAAGGGTTTATATTACACAGAATTGACTCCCGTGAGCTTTAAATCATGTTATAATCCACAAAAACAGACCTGGAGCTGTGTTTTGCTTCATTTATTATTAGTCTGTTCATCTCCAAACCTCAAAATGCCCCGTTCCACCTTGTGATGTCATCAAGTTGTAGTTTTTCAACATCTACCGTATTTTCCAAACTATAAGTCGTGAGTATTCATGTATTTTCCGTGTTTATCTGTGTCCCTCAGTCGTCCAGGTTTGATCCATCACAAAAGAAAAATATTAAATCTGTAAACTGGACTAAACGTGGCAGGAGTCTTCAGGGGCTTGAATGATTAGACAAAGTCTGTATTTTTCTGACTTTAAGTGTCACTTTTTTCCATATTTTGTCGTGAGACTTAAATGTGAAATGATTCAAATATAAAGTCACATCTTCGTTATTGTCACACTGACAAGAACAAATGATTTTAACATTATTTAAATAAAAAGTAAATCAAAATTATGGCAGTAAAAAGGTAATATGGGCCGTTTAGTACTACAGTACAGTACTACAGTATCAGAGTACTACAGCACATACAGTATCAGAGTACTACAGTATCAGAGTACTACAGCACATACAGTATCAGAGTACTACAGTATCAGAGTACTACAGCACATACAGTATCAGAGTACTACAGTATCAGAGTACTACAGAGTCCGAGTACTACAGTGTCAGATTACTACAATGTCAGATTACTACAGTGTCAGAGTACTACAGTGTCAGATAACTACAATGTCAGATTACTACAGTGTCAGAGTCCTACAGCACATACAGTGTCAGAGTACTACAGTATCAGAGTACTACAGTGTCAGATTACTACAGTATCAGAGTACTACAGTGTCAGATTACTACAATGTCAGAATCCTACAGCACATACAGTGTCAGAGTACTACAGCACATACAGTGTCAGAGTACTACAGTATCAGAGTACTACAGTGTCAGAGTACTTCAGTGTCAGAGTACTACTGTGTCAGAGTACTACAGTGTCAGAGTACTACAGTGTCAGAGTACTACAGTGTCAGATTACTACAGTGTCAGATTACTACAGTATCAGAGTACTTTAGTGTCAGATTACTACAGTATCAGAGTACTACAGCTCCCGAGTGCGAGTGCAGTAACCTCAGACTGTTTGCAGTACTTTCTCTTTGAGGGTCTGACAGTGGAGAACTAGAGCAGAGCCTGAGGGGAGCAGCACTGAGGCTCCGGGACTTTACCCACAGCAACATGTCGTTAAAACCAGCTCCATCTGTCACGTTCTGTGTATGTGGCATCGTGGACAAAGTATCTGAAACACACAGGAGCTAACGCGAGGATGCTAACACGGGACTGAAGTATTTGTGTGTAATTAGTCCTGATCAACCACACGGAGGAGAGAACTACACACATCCACTAAACGAGTTTGTGATCAGCTCCGAGGCTTTAAACTGAAGTAAAAGTACACAGACTGGAGCAAAAAGTACTCAAGTAAAAGTAAAAGTATCACATGGAAAAATCTATTTAAGTAAAAGTATTAAAATGTACTTAAAGGGCCCATTTTACACTGTTCTGGTCTATGTTAATGATTCCACTTCATGACATCACAAGGTGGAACAGACAGTTTAGAGCTTTGTGTAATGTAGGAGCTGTAAGAGTAAAAAAGTAAAAGTATTTTGTGCAGATTTTGAGTCTTAAAAAGCTTCAAATGTGGTGAAGTAAAGGGGCGGCAGTGGCTCAGTGTTGGTCACAGCCTGAAGGTCGGAGGATCGAGTCCCGCTCAGACCAAGTTCTGTCGCTGTGTCCTTAGGCAAGACACTTCACCCACATCGCCTCGTGTGAAAGTGTGTGAATGGTCGGTGGTGGTCGTAGGGGTTGATTGCGCAGATTGGCAGCCTCAGTTCTGTCAGTCCCAGGGCAG
>JAIEZT010000441.1:31913725-31915596 GCA_019594935.1 Periophthalmus modestus
GGACGTCTGCTCCAAATTAGCCGCTATAACTGCTAGCCTCGATTAGCTTCGTTGGACTGGAGCCGAACGATGTGGGTGACGTCAAACTCGCTTAATCCACTTCTTTACACACGTCTTTGGTCTGAACGTGAAACAGAAGTAAGCCAAAAAATGCAGAAGAGAAAGTCATATTGACATAAGCAGTGTTTTAGACGAGGACGTGTTTGAAAAATGTCTTGACGGGCCGACTGACGAACACTCGATGTCCAACAGGAAGTGTCAGGCGATTTATTTGAGGAAGAGCTAATCTGTTTTCAAATCAATGCCCAAGAGCGAGTTCCTGGAAATGTATTTATCATAGTTGGGCCAAAGCGCTGATGTAACACAGACTCAATGCAGATGTTTTGTTAATTTACTCCAAACATCAAACAACAATGGAGCTTACACAACTACAGCTGTGATATGGAGCCATTAAAGTGAGTCTATTGTGATCGGTGTGTGCTCTGGAGTTGTGTTCTGCGTTCCTCATGATTGGCTGAGGGACTGTAGACCATTGTGTTCTGCGTCCTGATTGGCTGAGGGGACTGTAGACCATGGTGTCTTTCTGCATCCTGATTGGCTGAGAGACTGTAGACCATTGTGTTCTGCGTCCTGATTGGCTGAGGGACTGTAGACATTGTGTTCTGCGTCTGATTGGCTGAGGGACTGTAGACCATTGTGTTCTGCGTCCTGATTGGATGAGGGACTGTAGACCAGTGTCCATCAGTCTCACTCCGTGTCTCCCTGTACAGTACAGAATGTGTCAGACAAAATTACATAAATGTGGATCGCACAGTATGTGACTCTAAGTGCTGTATGTTTGTAAAAAGTTTTCTCCCCGACCAAAACCCCACAATGTCGATGAAACGTTCTGCAGTTTCTGAAATCAGAGGAGCCCAAACTCTTTTTTCACCGAGGGCCATATCTTAAAAATATTCGACACATAGGGCCACAGACCAGGGGATAATACAGATGGTGCATTTAACATAGTTTTTTGACTTTATACTTTAAATAAGGCTTGAAATATTAATATGAGGTCTGTTACTGACAATGTGATGAGTCGACATTGGGTTTTTATTTGTAGGATTACTCAAAGCGGTACAGATTTTGATCAATTGGGCCAGTTTAACTGAAGCCCTGAGGGCCAAATAAAACTTGGTCTGAGGGCCGCATTGGCCCGTAGGGGCCATAGTTTGGACACCTCTGTCTTAAATAACTAACATACGATGAGAAGGAAAATGTAAAAAGAGATTCCACATTTTAAAAAAACGAGCCGTCCTGCTCTGCACTTGATTCAAAACTATTAAATTTGCAATTATCTAATGTGTGCAAATAATCAAACCAGTCGTACTTGAAAATTAATTAAAATTGCTTTAAACATGAATCACTTCAAAACAAATTCAGAGGCTCAATGACAAGAAAACGACAATAAAAATCTGACCTAAAAGCTCGGGAAAGTCAATTTTCTTGATTAAAAACTAGACGTTTTATCAATACAAAAAGCCATTTGTTTGACTCAAAGTGGGATTAAGATGGATCATGATGTTGTGTTTTTAAAGTTATAGAGTCACACACCAACAACAGACACCACAGGGAGAGGAGGGTGTGTGTGCGTAGTGGAGTGTGGTGTGGTGTGTGTGTGTGTCTCGGTGTGTGCTGGTGTCTGTGTGTGTGTGTGTGTGGACTGGAGACATGGGCCATAACAGTCAGTCAGTACATTTGCTACATTTCATTGTGTCTTTTATCACGGCTCACATTGCAAATTCAAGGCGTGATGCTCAAACATCTAATAGATTTTTCCAGCCCGCACACAATTAATGCTTACAGATTTAGAATTGTCTGGCTTCCGGCCA
>JAIEZT010000441.1:31915696-31983653 GCA_019594935.1 Periophthalmus modestus
AAAAGGACCACTTTTCAATCAAGATCACATCCGTCCGCTCCAGGTTTTTTCAAATATACACGGTGACGGTCTAAGGAGTTTACAGTTATTTTGAAATTGTGTGGTAAAAATATAAGAAGACTATTGTCTTTGGAAAATAAAGCTACAATAACATCAGATGTGAAGCACAATTTGAGCTGTTAGCAGCCCGCTCCGCACACATGTGTATCCTAAGGTGCCTTGTTCAAAAGAAGGGATCACATTTAAACTCATTTGTCCAGCTCACAATGACCAGAGCGTCACCGCTGAATACTGAAGACAACTGAACTGTTGACTGCAACATGGCCGACATCATGACACTTCAACTCTGCTAGAATGCTCTGATCCAATTCCAGGCCAGTTATTGGTACATGAGGCGGTAATCTCAGCCGCCCTTCTGAGTAAAACCATTTTAAAGCTTCCAATAATCTAAATACTTTAGACTAATACTGATCAGTATCTTGGCCTCATTCACAAAGGAGGTTCAGTAAACCCCTGGGTTTGAGAGTTAACTCAGGGTTAATCTCCCCTGAGACAGACAACTCTGCGTTTTCTGTTTTAATGAAGCAGGTTTGGAGAAGACTTAGAACATCAGAGATGGTAAACCCCGGGTTTAGGGCACAAGACTTTATCAAAGGATCCCAGAAAAGAACATTTCACCATGGCAACGGTAAAAACGGAGGAGGCGTCCATCTTGGAGGACAGAAGTCATGTGACTGAGGTTCACAGTGTGTTGCTATAGTGACTGACTCAGGGTTTAGGTCAATGTTGTGAAACTGAACCTGAGTTGAACTCTTTTCTGGGTTAACAAACTCTGACTGAACCTGCTTCTTGAATCAAAGCCTCTTGTTTAGATAGAACATTGATACAGTTTCATTGCACGTTCCACAGCTCTCGCTCAAGAACCTTACAGTCGCCCTTTTTCCTTCTAAGTGCTATTTCCATTTGCATCAGCTTGTCAGAATCATAAGCTTTTGAAGCTGCTGATATTGTAGACAAATAGAAATATATATATATTAAAATTCATATATATATAGTTATATATTTTGAGTTTTAACTCCCTTATAGTATTCATAATTCTAATGTGTGTGTGCTGTGGTTTTGCACACACGTTGTGGTTTTATGTGTTTGAAATGAAAGAAACTGACAAAATGCTCCCGTCACACAGAGGTGTGTTCCAAAGAGTTCCCGCCCTTTCACACACACGATCCTCTCGATGACTACATGCCTTTATTAGCCCTGAGATGTGTTCTAGGGTGTAATGGCTTTTCATTTATCGAAAGTGAGTGTCATAGAGAAGCCTGATTAACCCTAGCTATAAGCTTTGCCTTAAAAACACACTGGTCTAACCATTAAGTGCATAGTATGTGTATTAAGTCAGTTTTATTGTACACCAGTCTAACCTTTATTAATCGGAGTCTTTAGTAGAAAAACCTATGGGCCGTCGCATTGACTGAACTTGGTGTATTCGATCACTGGCTGGTTTTGTGGTACACTCTTCATAGTGCCATAAGAAACAGGTACTTGAATTGTAGTTATTTTTGCTTTGCAATATTTTCTGGGGGTGCTTTTTTGTGTCTGGGATGGGGCGAGTATTTGTAAATGTGCATGTTTTGAGAATGGATTGTGATGGAATACAGAACTTTTGTGTGGCCAAAACTACGAGAAGTAAAAATGCTTTACCAAACAATATTACTCAAACTGTTTGCTGATCTCAAATGCTCCTTTTTTAAATGTTTAATTTGAAAAGACTGTCTCAAAAACAACTTTGAGAATATTTTTAATCAAATGCACTGAGCTTGGACTAGGATTTTCTTAAGCTTTACCAAACACTGGGTGAAGGACAGAGAGCGGGTTAAGAAACAACACTTTAAATCTTGAAATTCACTTTTATTTACACTGCATGGACTGAATATAAACAGCACTACTTTCCCAGTCATTAAATGGCTTCAAAACGCTCTTGGACCCCTTTGTTTCAGAAAATATTGTGTTTGATTATTGTTCTGATGGAATTAAACTTTGACTCAAAAATATTTTACCTTTTGTTTGTCACTCTTCTTTGTGTGTTACTTTATCGACTTCAGTTTATGAAAGATGGAACCATATTTTTTTAGGTCAATATTTATCGTGTGTGCATTTTCTTTGCACTAATAGGAAATATTTGGTCATTTTTGTTGCTCTATGACACATTTAAGCTGTTAGTTTGCATTAATAACTTGTATAACTCATTACACATGCAAACTAACAACTTAAGTGTCTCATTCTGCTGTTTATTTAAAAAAAAAAAAAAAACATGAGTTGCAATAAATATTATAGATGTAGAGCGTGTTTCTGAGGGTGAGTGTCAGTTTACCAGGAGGAAACAACAGGCTTAAACCTCACAAGAGTATTTTGTGTGAAACGGGGCCTTTAAGAACATCACTTTAATACTTTTACCTTACATTCCACCATGGCTGATAGTGAAAAAAGAAAAAAAAAAAAGTGATCCATGAACGTAAAGTCAGTGGGAACAAGCGACAACCAAATCTAATCTTTCCGGCTCCCTCGGAACTCTCCAGTTTCCTACATTCCGCAGGTGGCAGCTCTGAGAGTGCGATGGATGAAGGAAGGAGGAGGGCCTGATGGGGAGGAGGGCCCATACCGCAAGAGGACTCTGACCCTCTCCGAGCAGATAGATTACTCAGTCCCTCACGTAAGACACACACACAGCAGCATGGAGCAAGGCAGCACAAACCAAGCATTTGAAGAAGAAGAAAGAGGGAGAGACCCGGCGATTCAGGTCACCAAGTTTGACTCAGAAGATGCATGCAATTCAGTGAAGCTGGATGCAGATGAGGAGTACAGCCAGATCAAGCCCTACGCCGGGATGCCCAAGGAGGTGCTGCTGCTGTACTCCTCGCAGGCCCGGTATAAGGTCGTCAGGGAGGTCCTCTTCTGGCTGACCGTGGCCTGCACCTTGGTCCTGATCGCTCTGACCATCACCGTCATCGCCCTGTCTCCTCGCTGTCTCAGCTGGTGGCAGATGTCCCCCCGTTTACCAGATCTACCCTCGCTCGTTCAAGGACTCCGATGGCGACGGCGTTGGGGACCTCAAAGGTAAGACGGAGAACACTTTTGAGCAGATGCTTCAGCTCTTTCAACGTTTTCAATTTGTGTCGCAAGGTATTCTCGAGCAGTTGGACCATTTCCAGTACCTGAACATCAAATCTATCTGGATCAGTCCCCTTCTATCGTTCTCCGATGAAGGATTTTGGGTATGACGTGGAGGACTTCCGTGATATTGACCCTCTGTTTGGGACCATGCAGGACTTTGAGGAACTGCTGACTGAGATGCATAAAAGAGGTTTGTGTGTGTGAATAAAACAGAACAGGTAGAATCTACAGATATAACATTCACGCTTGTGTCGTTTTAGATTTGAAACTCATCATGGACTTTATTCCCAACCACACAAGTGACAAGCATCGCTGGTTCAACCTCAGCCGATCAGGTGACCCTCATTACAGAGATTACTACGTCTGGACTGACTGCAATGCATCAAATCCAAAACCAAATAACTGGGTGAGTTTTCTGGGCCTTTTGTGTCGGCCTCTGCTGTAATCTGCTGCGTGCTCTTTAGGAGTGTGCAAAAATATCGAAATATTGATATATCGCATTGTTTTATTTGATGATACAGTATCGATATATGGCCAAGAGTATTGTTTTTGTATATTTTACCAAATTATTCTGTCTCTGATGTTCATTTATGCAGAACATTTGACATTTGAGTCTCTGTTCTGATGATTAAAACCGGTTTATTTCATATTAACTTTGGTTTAACAAAGACTTTTCGTATCTCAGTTGTTTTAGTCGACGTGTTGTGATGTTCAGAGTCGTTAAACTGCACATGTCTCTGTGTAAATGTAAATATGGATCGAATATAAACTGTGGATGAATAATACTGTCCAATGTAACAGTCTGACGCTTTTTTAGTTGGTTAAATGCACAAAATTAAATGCACTTTATTTATTTGTTTGTTCTTCAGTAAATGGAAGATAACTTAAAAAAAATAAAATTAATATATATTTTTTTGTGAAAATTGGGTTGATCACTAAGTGTCCCAAAAGCCATTATTTTTCACTGAATCACATCGAATCGATTTGAAATACAGTGGTCCCTGGTTTATTGTGGGGGTCATGTTCTAAAAATAACCTGCAATAGGCGAAAATCTGTGAAATAGTCAGGTTTATTTTTTACATTATTCTCTCTGTTTCTTGTCTGTAAAACCCCTCACCACACACTTTATACACTTTTCTCACACAAGCATCAACATTTTCTCACATTTCTCTCTTGTTTAAACACAAAGTTCAAACCTTCGTCGGTGCCTTTGTCGGTGCAGAACTTTTCATCGACATTGTGGGTTTTTGTCTGACACATTCTGTACTGAAAACTTGCAAACATACAGCACTTCAGAGTCACACTGATCCAACATTTATGTAATTTGTCTGACACATTCTGTACTGTACAGGAGACACGGAGGAGACTGAGCAGACACAATGGTCTACAGTCCCTCAGCCAATCAGGACTCAGAACACAATGGTCTACAGTCCCTTAGCCAATAGCAAGGCCGCAAAAAGTAATTTATAGTGAGGGACAACTGTATATCGTATTGTATCGAGTCGGCAGTGGACTGTATCAAGATTCGTATCGTATCGTGGTGTATGTATTGTATTGGAAACTCCTTAACGATACCCAGCTCTGTTCTGCCGTTTCTCTGTCAGGTGAGCATATTTGGAAACTCTTCGTGGAGCTACGATGAAGTTCGGAAACAGTGCTACTATCACCAGTTTCTGAAGGAGCAGCCGGATCTAAACTTCAGAAACCCAGATGTTCGAAAGAAATCAGTGTGAGTATGCAGAAACCAGAGCGTGAAGTGTTTACCAGACGTTTGAGGCTCGTCTGTCTGTGTTTATGAAGGACCTGATTCACTTCTGGCTGAAGAAGGGAGTGGACGGCTTCAGGATGGACGCCGTGAAGCACATTTTTGAAGCGGAACATTTGAGAGACGAGCAGCAAGTGGATCCAAACAAACCTCCAGTGAGTAAACTTATATACAGAGTGTCCATAAAGTCTGTACTATTTATTTATTCATTTTTTTATTGATTCATTGATTTATTTATTGTTTTATTGTTTTATTGTTTTTTTTTATTTATTGTTTTATTTTATTTTATTTTATTATTATTATAAATTTTAATAATATAAATATATAAAAATAAAAAATATTAAATTAAATATTAAATAAATATTAATATAATTTTTTTTTTTTTTATTTGGGAGGAACACAGTACAAACACATTCCTTCCAGTTCAGATAATACATGAAACAGCATTGTTACTCAAAGTACTACTTACTTATACTTAAAAGTACTTTTCATAACTACACCATGTTCTTTTACTCCCATCCCTTTTCAGTGTATTAAAAAAGTAAAAAGGAAAAACTATTTTACTATTTACATATACTATTTACATATGTGCGTTGTACAGTAAAGTCAAATAATTCTTCACCTGAAACGGAGACGTCAAAAGTCTCTGTAAAATTTAAAACATTTATCACAAAAGCAGTAGATCAGATGTATGAGTCGGACTTGTTCTGTTGTCCTCAGTGGTTTTGACCTCCTTTAACACACCTCTATACGGATTTCTTGCCGTGTTTGGTCGTATCAGAGCCTCATCCCTGTTTCATCTCATCTGTATCTTTTGTTTTAGCTCCGTAACGTCCTGTATCTTTGTCTGATACATGAAATCTGTAACACAGCCCCATAGAACCAGGATACACTTGTCTCTTTAATCAACAGGACGCTTGAAACGCAAAATGCAACGTGATTAACAACTTTTACAACTATAGAACATCAAGATTTGTATCGTATTGTGGTCTGATTAATAATCTGATTCATATATCTTATCAGTTGGCTTTGTAATTACTTTTTTAATTTGCAAAGACACTTTATGGACATGTACAGCAGAACACAGACCTGGTTTGATCTGAAATATCCAACTCACATCTGTGCAGTGTTCCTTTGCTTTCTTAAGACATTTCTTGGTGTTTACTGATGTATCTGTGCTTGTATATGAATCTGTTACTGATTCTTAATGTTATCAGAGCCCAAAGCTCAGAGTTCAGCCTCTTAACGCTGGTTACAAAGCAGTTAGTACTGGTTGTATACTTTTATCACAGTTTTATTTGTTATGAAGTTACATCTTGGGTTAAACTCTTTGCAGATTGCCAGTGTTGGCGTATCATTTACTCACATAAACTCTGTGTAGCTGCGTTAGTTAAAGATTAAAATGTTATATCTTCTTTTCTTACACTTGTTCTTACAGTAATGATTCAAATAACCAACAAAATATAGTTAAACGGACCTGATTTGTCTGTCACCTGTGAGAACACAAGCTGCTTTTGTAACACGGGGGTCAACTCAAAGGGTTGACTAGAGTCTTTGTTGGTATTGGGCTAAATCATTTACTCTGGGGGTATTTAAAGACACATTTACCAGCTCATTCCTCATGCAGCCGACACAGTTTAAACGTGTTCATATAAATACATCAATACAAGTCGTTTCTTCCAGTCTTCTGTCGTTTAAAGGGCTGATGTTGAACTGCCACAGGCTCCAAGCGTCACGTTCCTCAGATTCCACTAAACAAATCGCTCTTTGACCTGTATTTTGTACTGAATTATGTATTATGCACAGAATTATGGCCTGATCACCTTCAATAACAGGTATAAAAACTCGTTCATGCCCCAGTCCATAAACCTGAGTGAACCTCGTGGACAGTGCAGACGTGTGGAGCCTCAGCGGAGCCTGAGCGACTCTGTACTGTCCAGTTCTTTTTGTTTTTATGTTACGCCGTGTCATTTTTGCCCTCTTCAGAATGATGACAGAGATAAGATAATTTTTCACCATTTTTAGGGGTGAAATGTAGATATGACAATATGAAAAACCCTGGTGAAAAACGGTAATAAAAAACATTGTAGTGTAAGTGGGGTAAAGGTTGTTTTTGGATTCAAGTTTACGGAGTCCATCCATCCATCCATCCATCCATCCATGTTCTTCCTCTTATCCGGGGGCAGCAGTCTAAGCAGGGACTCCCAGACTTCCCTCACCCCAGACATGTCCTCCAGCTCCTCCGGTGGGACCCCAAGGCGTTCCCAGGCCAAAGAGACATAGTCCCTCCAGCGTGTCCTGGGTCTTCCCTGGGACCTCCTCCCAGGAAGACATCCCCACAGAGGCAGGCCAGGAGGCATCCTGAGCAGACGCCCGAGCCTCAGCTGCTCCTCTCGACGTGGAGGAGCAGCGGCTCTACTCCGAGCTTGTGCAGTGTGACCGAGCTCCTCACCCTGTCTCTAAGGGAGCCGCTTGTATCCGCCATCTTGTCCTTTTGATCATGACCCAGAGCTCATGACCATAAGTGAGGGTAGGAACGTAGATAGACCAGTAAATCGAGAGCTTTGCCTTTCGACTCGGCTCCTTCTTCACCACGACAAACCGATACTGTGACACATCACTGCAGACGCTGCACTGATCCACCTGTCAATCTCACGCTCTACCCTTCCCTCACTCGTGAACAAGACCCCGAGATACTTGAACTCCTCCACTTGAGGCATGTTTATGGAGAATAAAACAAAATCAGCAGCACTTACAGCATGAACAGTGATAACCGTCAAAGCAGCAGCACAAACACGAGTCTGGCTGCATCTCCACAATGTTACCGGCACGAGCTGGACATGTTTGAATTTAAGTTTACCAGGCTCTGGGTCACGTGCTTCTGGGAAACCAGATAAATATTAATTAAATACAACAATAAAAACAGTGAATAATTAACGCTAGTTGTATATATGACTAAATGTTGTTATTTACAGTGAGACCGTTAATAGAGTGCAAATTCTATATAATAAAAATAGTGTTAAAATAACGTGTCTGTATGTTCATGCTACTGATTCCTGCTCCAAGTCAGATTTATCCACAATGACACGAAAATAAATGAAACCTGAAACCATTTTATGCTTTTGTAAACACATGTAAACCCTCTGAATATCCCACTTATGTCAGGAGGAAATAACGACCGAGTGGGACCTGTACCACGACTTCACCACGACGCAGATCGGCCTCCACGACCTGCTGCGAGAGTGGAGGGCTGAGATGGACGTCTACAGCAGAGAGCCTGGACGATACCGGTACGAGCCGCTGACGCTTTACAGGTTTATATAGACGTCACATGGTTTACTCACTGATATCCTGTAGTGGAACAAGAACGCAGTAGTGTTACTTAAGTTAAAGTACAGATACTGCTCTCAGATGTAGTGAAGTAAAAGTAAAAAGTCTCCACTGTAAACGTACTTACTTCTGATCAGCTTGAAGTCATGTTATAATGTTATTACCTCCTCAAAAACAAGCACAGAAATCAGAAAATAGTGTAATATGGGCCCAATTTGGAAGTACTTTACTTCTTGTACTTCTGCTAACATCTCTATTAATTCCAGGTTCTTGGTAACTGAGTCGTATGATTATCATGAAGTGGAGAAGACCATGATGTACTACAGCACGCCGCTGGTCAAAGAGGGCGACTTTCCCTTTAATTTTTACCTCCTGGACCTGCCCCAGAACACCAGTGGCTTCTGGGTAAAACATCTGGTTGACCTGTGGATGTCCAACATGCCAAAGGGACAATGGCCGAACTGGGTGGTGAGTCAGGTTTATCCTACACTGAGCTGTTTCTGCCCAATCTGGCAACCCACAGAGCTAAAGCATGTATTTGATTGATTGATTGTATTGTTTATATTGTGTCTTGCGTACAGAAAATGCCTTTTAATGAGTTTATAAGACGCCATTAACAAAATAGAAACACCAACAGTCTCATTTAAACAAACTCATCTGTCACTTCCACAAGGATTTACAGAGAAAATGAAGCCAAGTTATAAAACATTAGAATGAAACAACCATCTCATCTCGTTGTCGTCTTTACACCAGAACATATCGGCACATTTCATCAAATAAATTCATCATAAAATGGACAAAACAACAAAAAATGAGCTTCACTTTCCACTTCTCCGACTCACAAGAACCACAGAGTCTTTCTTCTTCAGGGACTTGACAAAACCTCCCAGTTTCTCATATGTACAAGTGAATGAAACACACTGTTTATGAGCCAAAGATGAGAATTTAAAGGGTTTATATCACACACAAAAGTGACTCTTGTGAGCTTTAAGTCGTGTTCTAACGCTGTTACCTCCTCAAAAACAGACAAACTAGTCTTCAGTAGAGATAAGTGGCAATTCCATGGCTTGAAATTATCCAAACTATTCTAGAAATGAAGGTTTATGGAGCTTAAAAACACAGCGGAGCACTTCCTGTATTACCACATGATGACATCACGAGGTGGAACAGAGCGTTTTCTGTCTGAGAGAAGAACTCAGCCTAAATCTGCAGGTTTGTTTGTGGGTTAAACATGTGAGAATGAAACAAAAAACACAACTCCAGGTCTGTTTGTGACGAGGAAACATTAGAACAGAGAAAAAGTGTAATATGAGCTCTTTAATATAGGCTCTTACTGTTTTGAGTTATTCTTTACAAAATGTAGGTTGGAAATCACGACAGAGCTCGCATCGGCACCAGCGTCGCAGCTTACGTTCGCACTATCAACATGATGCTGCTCACGCTACCGGGGACGGCCACGACGTACTACGGCGAAGAGATCGGTATGCAGAACATCAACATCACACAAGACCAGGTACAAGACCCCGCCGGCAGGTACAACGTGGTGAGTACAGAGATTACACCAGTGTATGTACTTCAAATAACTGGACAATACATCATTTAATCACTTATGTTTGAACAGAGCCTCAGTCGAGATCCACAAAGGTCCCCGATGCAGTGGAGCGACGGCGTGAACGCGGGGTTCAGCCTCCGAAGCAACGACACATGGCTCCCACTACATCCAGACTACAAAACTGTTAATGTGGAGGTACGTCACATGACTCTCACTACATCCAGACGACAAAACTGTTAATGTGGAGGTACGTCACATGACTCACTACATCCAGACGACAAAACTGTTAATGTGGAGGTACGTCACATGACTCACTACATCCAGACGACAAAACTGTTAATGTGGAGGTACAGAGACGTGACACATATAGCAGTGATGGGAAGAATACTTTAAAAATGTGTTTAGTTACAGAATAATGAGCAAGTGTAGGGTCCTATGTGACATTAAATAGTTGAAATTATCTGTAAAATAATACCAAAAAACATACAAGAACACTGTCTATGTTGGTTTATAATGTCTGTGAACAAACAGTCGCACTTCTGACACACAGACTTTCTGCTGCTTAAACACTGTCTGAGGTACAAGCCCTTCCCCCAGTACAGTTTACACTTACATCAGTCTGGGTGGACATTTCTTCTTAGTTCAGAGGTCACATTTTTACATGAAGGACAGGTAAAGACAATCAAACAATAAACATGTAAATGGAAAACACAAAGTTGCCCATAGCCTCCTGTGAGACGTAAGGATCTGACAAAGACGAGTGTGGCTTTTAACATTTGTATCTTGGACAACACAAAAATAACACACAATACTCACATTTCAACCACAATAGACTATTTTAATTATAGTTATGTACTTGTATATCTTATACAGGGAGTCCATAAAGTTTAAAAACAAATATTACAAAGGAAGATATTTTAATCAGACTTTTTTTTGTTGTACTCAGTGGTTTCCAAAGTGTTTGGCCTCATTTAACTGCTTCTCATCCCAGAGATGGGACGAAGAGCAACAATAATGATAGATTTGAATTTTTTCTTTTACTGTGGGTCATATCCAGAACCAGACCCTCCCTTCCCTCACCGGGCTGGATGACCCAACGCCTGGTCAGGACGACCACTCTACTGTAGATAAGCCTCCCTCTCTCCTGGTTCAGTCCTGGTTTAGTCCTGGTTTAGTCCTGGTTCAGTCCTGGTTTAGTCCTGGGTCAGTCCTGGTTTAGTCCTGGTTCAGTCCTGGTTCAGTCCTGGTTTAGTCCTGGGTCAGTCCTGGTTTAGTCCTGGTTTAGTCCTGGTTTAGTCCTGGTTCAGTCCTGGTTCAGTCCTGGTTTAGTCCTGGTTCAGTCCAGGGGAGTGGATCTCTCCTTCACTGATTTCTCTTTTTCAGACTGGGTTTCTTTGAGTCTTTCCTTGCCGAGAAGGAGGGTCTGAGGACAGGGGGCGCTCTGGGACAGTGCAGGAGGAGGGTCTGAGGACAGGGGGCGCTCTGGGACAGTGCAGGAGGAGGGTCTGAGGACAGGGGGCGCTCTGGGACAGTGGTTCCTGCAGGAGGAGGGTCTGAGGACAGGGGGCGCTCTGGGACAGTGCAGGAGGAGGGTCTGAGGACAGGGGGCGCTCTGGGACAGTGCAGGAGGAGGGTCTGAGGACAGGGGGCGCTCTGGACAGTGCAGGAGGAGGGTCTGAGGACAGGGGGCGCTCTGGGACACTTCTCCATTTCTGTCTGTTTCTGTTTCATTGCTTATTTTAAAACTTTCTTGTGGTTAAATCTATTATAATGTCCAGTCCTAAGAGGCTGTTGTGATTCTGGACTTTACAAAAATAAAGTGAATTGAATTAAATACCTGGACGATGACAGGATTCCGCATATAGCCAATAATCTTCCTTTTTTTCTGCTCAGGTCCAGAAGAAAGACGAGAGCTCTGTCCTGGCTCAGTATCGATACTTAAACACCCTGCGTGAGGCCGAGCTACCTCTTCATCGGGGCTGGTTCTGTTACATCCACACCGACGCCAGCGTTTTCTCGTATCTCCGAGAGCTGGACGGCCTCAACAAAGCCTTTTTAATCGTCCTCAACTTTGGGAAAGCGGCAGCCGTCACAGATCTCTCCTCTATAAACGAGTTACCGAGTCAGCTCAGCGTTTTGATGAGCACGGTGCACGAGAACACTGGGAAAACCACGTCCAAATCCCAGATCAGGACTGACGCCGGCGAGGGGCTCCTGATCCAGTTCAACAGCAAAAAGAAGTTTAACCAGAACCACCAAGAGCAGTGCTTTATCTCTGAAAAAGCCTGTTATCTCGGGGCAATGGACATACTTTATAAATGCTAAGAATTTGGGAAATAAATGTACACGATCCAAGTCTAACAAAACACAAAGTACTGTATTTAAGGATAAATTTGAGGTATCTGTACTTTACTTAAGTGCATTTTAAATTTGATTTTTTGTTTTTGTTTTACTTCACTACATCTGAGAGCAGGACTGAAAAGTAAAAGTATTTTTTTTTTATAAAAGGCTGAGGGTTTATTTTTACACATTCATAGTTTGAGCAAAATAAAAATACACAAATAAAAACATAAAACAAAAATGATCGTTTCAGTTGTTTCTGTTGAACAAAATTCAGCTCAAATCTTTATCAAAATCACCACATTTGAAACTTTAAAAGACTCAAAATCAGTGTGAAATACTTTTACCTTTTACTCATTAAGTACATTTTAAAACTTTTATACTTTTACTTAAGTAGATTTTTTTTATGTGATACTTTTACTTGAGTATTATTTTGCGCCAATATTTGTACTTTGGCTTAAGTAACAAAACTGAGTAGCATATTTTCCAGACTATAAATCGCTCTGGAGGATCAGCCAAAAACTGCAGAATAATGAAGAAAAAACATGTATAAGTTGCATTTTTGGGGAAATTTCTTTTACAAAATCTGAGACCAAGAACAGACATTTTATCTTTAAAGTCAAGTTATAATAATCAGAATAAAATGTGGAAGAACAGGCTGAATATCAGTACATCACGCTAATATAACACATTTATATTTATTCAGCTGAAGCACAGACAGAACTGAACATGTGTCTGGTTTGTTAACGTCAGATATTAACAGTTAATCACAAACTAAAGCAGAAAAAACAAGTTTACTCTGGATCTCACTCCAAAAAATCACTAAATCCACTGAATTCTTCATCCTCGGTGTCGAAGATGAACAACTCCAACAACTCCAGAGGAAGAAGAAGCGCCGCTCTGAGGAGTAGATACTGGTACAAGCCTAAAGTGCCATTGTGCAGTCGTCAGTGTGACAATAACGAAGGTGTCGAATTATATATTTTAATAATTTCACCTATAAGTCCCATCTGAGTATAAGTCGTACACCCGAAACTGCCTCTTATAGTCCAGAAAATACGATACTTCTTCCGCCGCTACTTGACAGACATTACTTTCTGCTACCTCTTCTTCTTGCGTACAGGACGAGGAGGATCTAGTCCCAGCTCCGTGTACAGAAACGCAAGCTCCAGTGCATCCTGGGAAAAAAGAGATAGAGATTCTGTTTATACGTCCTGATCCACATGAATACTATAACTGTAGTTGTTACCTCATTCACCATCGAGTCAAAGTCTTCCTGTGTGTGCTGTGCCCCTGGCTGGATGTTCAGAACAATATTAGGCTTATGTCCACATTCTGAAATAGAGAGAAAACGTGCACAGATCTGGCAACATGTTGATCAGCTGTCTACACGTGCTCATAATGTGAACTCTGTGTTATTATGACTGTTCAAAACCCTGTGTGCATCAAAACTGTGAGTCTCCTGTAGAAATTATATTAACTAAGCGACTGTTCCCCTGTTTGACCCATAGACTGTGTAAAGAAGTGAGTGTGAGTCACCCACAGAGTTCAGCTCCAAATGAAGCTCATCGAGGCTGGAGTAGCTATAGCGGCTAATCTGGAGTTCGGAGTTCCACATTTGGAATTCCGACGCGACTATCATGGCAACCAAAGAGCCAGTCTGGAGTAAAACTGTTAAGTGTAGCGCCCCGTCCCGCCCGCACCACTGGTTTAGCACTGAGTGGGAGCTTAGCAACGCTGTCAATCATAATAAATAGGTATTTAAAGGTCCCATATTACGCTATTTTTTAAAAATCATGTTCTAATCCTGTTCCCTCCTCAAAAACAGACCTGGAGTTGTGTTTTGTTTCATTCACACATGTTTAAGTAACACTTTATTATTAGTCTGTAACATCTCCAAACGCTCTGTTCCACCTTGTGATGTCATGACAGTTCCTTTTACCTTTAGTTCAGTAGAGATTGGACTAAAATATAAGCCTAAATGTGCAGGGTTTGTGTGTTAAACATGTGTGAATGAAACAAAACACAACTCCAGGTCTGTTTGTGACGAGGAAACGACTTTAGAACAGATCAGAAAACAGCGTAAGTCACAATCGCTCTGTCTCTAAAGATTAAGCTGCGTTTGGAGATATATATACAACACACGAGTACATACCTATAATTATAACTGCTTATATAAACCAGGACTATACAGGACACTTCCAACACTTCTCCACTGGCCAGATGAGTCACACCTTTTATTTTTACTCAACCTGGCATCTGATAGAGTCCAGCTTCATCTCAATCCCTCCACATGATCCCCGCCTGCCTCCGCGGTGCCGGCTGTTTCACAAGTCTGGTCTTGACCTTGACAGCTCCCAGTCTGCTCCGTCTAATCTCTCCCCACGATACATTATCTCTATGCCAATGCTAATAGGGTGGACCGCCTCCCCTGTCTACGCCATCAGCACTTTTATCAAAGCGTCCCGAGAGAAGCAGGCAGATTAGGGAGACATATACACACATATATAAGCCTTTAAGATAAGCGGCGAGTGTGCAGCTAGAACAATAAGATGATGAGGAGGATGTGGGGAAGTGTGAGGAGGTCCATACTGGAGCTCGACGTCAGGGATGAGAGTGAAGGGCTGTGGATTTGCATTAAGGAGCTGCAGGACAAAATGGAGGACAGGAAAACGCCAGAAGAAGAGGAAGGTCCAAGATTACAAGTGTAAAACTATATAAACTCACTAAATGTGTGTTTTTTGGGTTTTATTTAAACTCTTTTTATTATTTTTTTTGAAGTATAGACCAAAAGAAAAAGGAAAAAGATGATAATAATAGTAATAAATAAGTAAATGTATATAAAAAAAAGAAATAACAGAACTGAATAGCTGCACATACACATACAAATCTATACACATATTTATATTTGTACATTTATACACGTAGTAGGACTGTCTCAGTATTTATCTATTATTAAAATAAGCAATAAAACGCTGCCAGATTGTATAAAAAAGCTCTTGTTAGTTTCATTGTTGCATTATGTCTCAGGAGATTTTGGGGAGTCTGGGGGTTTTTGCTTTTCCGGTTCAATAAAATCAGTGTAATGTCACTCAAGATCTTTTTCTTTTGCTTGTTATTAAGGCTCAGGTTTACTAAATGTGTTTTAAATATAGTTTTGTAAAACCAGCACAAAATAAAGTTAGCTAGTTAAACTTAGCCAAACTCTACTAGGAAGTTGTAATGTTGTTTTCCAAGTAATTTTACAGATTTTACAAGAAAAGTCTGACTCTGCTGTTTTTTGACACAAGGAAATCATTAAATTAATTCAAAATTTGAGATATTTTTTCAAATTCAAATTTTTTTCAAGCTGCTAATTATAGTTACCAATAAAACAAACGCAAATAGGAAAAATAAAAAAACAAAGGGGCAGCGGAAGGAGAAAAGGGAGTATATTTGGTTTGGCTGCTGTGAGTATCATAGCAACCAAAGAGCCAATGCGGAGCGAGACTGTTGAAGGTAACGGCCCTTCCCGCCCACACCGCTGGTTTGGCAACGCTGTCAATCAAACCTGTTGCTAACGCTAACAGGAGCGACCTCAGGGGGAGAATGCGCCTGATTTGTCTGTTATTAATGTTCATATGTTGAGTTACGGACAAAAAATTGAGAAATAAAAACCCCAGGATCATGTAGAGGGTTAATACGAACATTTAAGACCAAAATGACGAGTCTCACTGCAGCAATGTAAAGTGAATTGGAGTCGATGAAGCTGGAACCGCGCACATGAGAACGTCCGATTTAGAACACTGCGGCTGGTGGGTTAACTATGTCCATTTATATACAGTCTATGGGTTCGTTACGATAGCGATAGTTTGACTTTAAATATCTGCTGATTCCTGAGAATGTTCTCCAATAACACGTGAACTTATTACAAAATGGATCAAAGATAAAAGTTCACACATAATGAGACGTCCCAGGCCTCCGTCAGTTAGTAAATAACCTTATTACATCATATTAAAGGACCAACCAGGATATCGGCTGAACTGATACTGTGGGGCCGATACCCGATCCAGCTAAATTTCCCGTATTAGCGCCGATATCCGATTCTAGTTTCGGTACCGGTGCATCCCCAGAAGCACTAAGCAGCTAACTTCACCTAAACGACTGGAGACTCCGTATTTACCTGAGGCTTGATTCAAGGTGAAATGAGAATTAACAGCCTTTTGTATCTCCTCAGCGTATTTCACAGTCCCGCTCACAGGCGCTCTGGAGTCCGCCCTGTAGGCCGTCAGCAGCATGGATGGATACCTCTGTGGAAAAAACATGGAAATGGTCACATTTTTATATTGGGCTTTTCCACTTTCAAAGCTCAAAGCACTTTGCATCAAGGAAACACTCACCCCTTCTTTTCTCCACCTTATCCTCTCCAAAAGCACGGAAATATCACATACACAATAGATGGTACGTCTACAAACTATATTAGGGCTTGGTTTGTCTTGGTATTTGTCTTGAATTTTCTTGTTTTTTGTCTTGGTGTCTCTTGGTTTGTCTTGGTTTGTCTTGATTTGTCTTGATTTGTCTTGGTTTGTCTTGGTTTGTCTTGATTTGTCTTGGTTTGTCTTGGTTTGTCTTGGTTTGTCTTGATTTGTCTTGATTTGTCTTGATTTGTCTTGGTTTGTCTTGGTTTGTCTTGGTTTGTCTTGGTTTGTCTTGAATTTTCTTGTTTTTTGTCTTGGTGTCTCTTGGTTTGTCTTGGTTTGTCTTGGTTTGTCTTGAATTTTCTTGTTTTTTGTCTTGGTGTCTCTTGGTTTGTCTTGGTTTGTCTTGGTTTGTCTTGTTTTTTCTTGATTTGTCTTGATTTGTCTTGGTTTGTCTTGGTTTGTCTTGGTTTGTCTTGGTTTGTCTTGGTTTGTCTTGGTTTGTCTTGATTTGTCTTGGTTTGTCTTGGTTTGTCTTGGTTTGTCTTGATTTGTCTTGATTTGTCTTGGTTTGTCTTGGTTTGTCTTGGTTTGTCTTGGTTTGTCTTGGTTTGTCTTGATTTGTCTTGATTTGTCTTGGTTTGTCTTGGTTTGTCTTGGTTTGTCTTGGTTTGTCTTGGTTTGTCTTGGTTTGTCTTGGTTTGTCTTGGTTTGTCTTGAATTTTCTTGAATTTTCTTGAATTTTGTCTTGGTGTCTCTTGGTGTCTCTTGGTATGTCTTGGTATGTCTTGGTATGTCTTGGTATGTCTTGGTATGTCTTGGTATGTCTTGGTTTGTCTTGGTTTGTCTTGGTTTGTCTTGGTTTGTCTTGGTTTGTCTTGGTTTTTCTTTTTTGTCTTGGTTTGTCTTGGTTTGTCTTGATTTTTGTCTTGATTTTTGTCTTGGTTTGTCTTGGATTTTCTTGTTTTTTTGTCTTGGTTTTGTCTTGGTGTCTCTTGGTTTGTCTTGGTTTATTTTGATTTGTCTTGGTATTTCTTAGTTTTTCTCTTGGTGTCTCTTCTTTTGTCTTAGTTTGTCTTGGTGTCTCTTGGTGTGTCCTGTTTTGTCTTGGTGTGTCTTGGTTTGTCTTATCACCACCACAATTGTCACCACTGTAAATGACTAGTCACTATGTTTGTCTGCGTTGCATTAACAAAAAAAAAAACAAGAACTGTGGGAGCTGGCTCGCCAACCTGTGGGTCAGTGGATCTGACGCTCTACCAGTAATTTTGGTGTCGAAAGCAAGATTCAGTGGGCAAATGCTCTACCAACTGAGCCACTGTCGCCGTGATAAACTCGATGTTAAAGTTGGAATGGCTCATTTCTACCTGAGGAGTGATGTTGTGAAGGGGACAGTAACTGGCGATGATACGTTTGTGTGCAGGATTTCCAACGGGGTCGCCCCATTCCTCTCTGTCCTCGAGGGTCAGGGGGAGGCTCGAGTCCTCCATCGTCCCCAGCACGTCTAAAAACGGCGCCTTAGGGAAGAAATCAAAGTTGAACTATATAATACAAGTAAACAAGTATTTTTCTTACTTATAGACTGTATAAAGAAGTGGACTGAGTGAGTGTGACGTCACCCACAGCGTTCGGCTCCAGTCATCGAGGCTAGCCCGTTAGCTGGTCTTACCTGGAGTGTAACAGCTTTTATCAGGTGTGGGTGCAGGTTACAGAGCGCCCCCACTGGCACGGCTCCAGCGCTGCAGGCAGTTAGTGCAGTGAGTGAGGACGAGGAGACTCCAGAAGAGAAGAGATGTTGGAGACACGCCACGAGGTCCTCCACGCTTTTCCGTTTGCCCTCAACACGAGCCTGTCTGTGCCAATAGAGGGCGCTCTCTCCTCCGCCCCTAGAATCATCAAAACCAATTCATACACAGTGACGGGGACAATACTTTGAACATGTATTTAGAGACAGAATACTGAATATGCAAGTTAAAATGTATTTTTAATGTATTTTGGTACATGAGAGTGCTGTATCCTGAATATTCTGGATAAATAAAGATGCAACATAGGATTAAAAACAGTTTTATGTTTGTTCTACATTCATTTATCACTGATCAGAGAAGGAAAAATCACACTTGCCTCACCACAAAAGCCATATTTTCTATTTTAATAAGCACATTTTGTGAGCAAGTGCTGCCTTTGATTTAAAAAAGTAACTGTACTCTAAATACCACCAAATGAAAAAGTGACTGTCCCAGAATACAGCTACTCAGAATCAGTATTCAGAAAATGAATTCTCGGGACCAGGGGTATCCAAACTTTTCTCATTAAGGGCCACATATAAAAACACAGACAAAGCTGAGGGCCGATTGAGGGCCATAGACAGTCGCCATAGATAGTCGTCAATACAGCAAATACTTAAAATCTGTGTTATTATAAATTAGACTGAACCACTAGACCTTTACTCAAGCTTACATCCTCAGTAGGACACAGTACTTTTTACTGTACATTTTGGAAAATCTACTTTTAACAAGCCCATATCAAATATTTCATCTTTAAGCTTAAGGGCCATGAAAAATGGGTCTGAGGGCCGCATTTGGGCCCCGGGCCACAGTTTGGGAATGCCCGGTATAGACTATATACAGAAGTGGACTCAGTGTGATGTCACCCACAGCGTTTGGCTCCAGTCAAATGAAGCTCATCGAGGCTGGAGCAGGTAGCGGCGAATTTAGAGCCGAGTTGCATATTTGTAATTACAACTGTGAGTATCATAGCAACCAAAGAGCCAATCTGGAGCCAGGCTGTTGAAGGTAACGCCCCTTCCGGCCTGCACCGCTGATTTAGCAAGGAGTGGGCGCTTAGCAACGCTGTCAATCAAACTCATTGCTAATGCTAGCAGGAGCGACCTCGGGGGGAAAAGAGGCACTGATTTGTCTGTTATTAATGTTCATATGTTGATTTACAGGCAGAAAAGTGAAATAAAAACCCCAGGATCATGTAGAGGGTTAATACGAACATTTAAGACCAAAATGACGAGTCTGACAGCAGCAGGGACAGAGAGAGGGGACAGTTTTTCAATAGAAAGTGAACTGTCCTCCGTCCATTTATATATACAGAAAAGTAAAGAGTAGACGATGTGTACCTGACGTGACAGTACGCCAAGGCCCAGCCCAGCTCCAACAAAAGTCTTTTCTTTGGACAAAACTCCATGTTAAGGTCTCTGCCGTAAGATCCATAAACATGAACGAGCAGCGGCACTTCCTTTAGCGCCTTCAAACGTGCAGCGTGGAACAGTGTGATTGGCACCGGTGTCTCGTCCTGCAGGGGGAGCACAGGGTTAAGACCAACTGGGGGCTGTCGTTGACACTTTCCAAACCTTAGACAACATTGATTTAATTAAATTGTACTAACTTTGCTGCGAGCTTCCAGGCGTGAGGTGATAACGGTGTTTAGTTCGTCAGTGTAGCGTTTATTGTCTTTAGCGCTTAAAACCACAGCTTCTTCGGGGAGCAGACAGAACTGGTTTGGTGGGCGAACGGGAGAGGAGATCAAAAACTCCAAAGTATTGATTTTGCCTCTGACATCAGCTTTTTTTGGCTCAAAAGCACAAGACCAAGATGGCAGCTGATGACGACATAAAGTTAGTCAGTAGTTTAAATAATCCAATAGGCTCTGTGCATAGTAGCATGTTAGCTAGCTCACTGCGTCTCAAAGTTAACTTCACTTTTATTGACATCAGAAAACATAAAATATGACACAGCCTATTAAAATTCAAATTAATTAAAATAAACACAACCCAATTATTTTTATATGTAGAATACTTCAGTTTGTGGTGTTGTTTTAATATTTATTTTTTATTTATTAATTTAATTGGGACAATGCATGTTAATGAACAGACATGATTCAAAATTAAAGTAAATCATTTCCGTCCATTGTCCCAAGGGCTGGGGTCACAAAAGGGTCAAAATAAAAACTGCACACTAGTCATTGCACACTACACTTACTGCACATTCCACTAATTGCACACTACCTCATTGCACACTACACCTACTGCACACTACCCTCATTGCACACAACCCTCATTGCACACTACCCTCATTGCACACTACACTCATTGCACACTACCCTCATTGCACACTACACACATTGCACACTATACACATTGCACACTACACATATTGCACACTACCCTCATTGCACACTACACACATTGCACACTACCCTCATTGCACACTACACATATTGCACACTACACACATTGCACAATACACTTATTGCACACTACACACATTGCACACTACCCTCATTGCACACTACACACATTGCACACTACACACATTGCACACTACCCTCATTGCACACTACACACATTGCACACTACACACATTGCACACTACACACATTGCACATTACACTCATTGCACAGTTCCATAATTGCACATTACATTCATTGATGGATTCAATATATTTTTAACATGTTTATTGATCTCACTGTGAATCTTAAAGGTAATGTAATGTTCATTTTTATTATAATCACTATAATAATGATATGTAACCTTAATATGATTTATGCACTTATGTCTGTGTTCTGAGCTTTGCAGAGAATGTCTTGTGAAAGTTGAATGACCATGGGAGATAACAGGAAACACCCTGAGAGGTGTTTGGGCGAATAAGGACTGAAAGGAATGCTTAAGCAACAATGTTTTGAAATTAACTTTGTAATATGTGATTTTCTCACTGCCTCACTGCTTGTTGTCCCCCTCCCCCCTTGAGAGTGAGCAGTGATGTGTAACTAGGGTTCCTAACTGAATAAAGGAGGAGAAAGGCGGTGGAGACTTGAGAAAGGGAGAGGAGGTTGTAATCTGAAGGTTTCGGCCTCCCCGTCCTTTTCTCCTCATGAGTATAGCAATAATAATCTCTCTTGTCTTCTCCTCTTTTGAACTCTAATTAGGTTAAGTGTGAACCTATCAACTTGGTCCTTCGAGCCGGATCCCAATACACCTAAGGACTCCAGCAGATGTCGGAGACCCAGGTGAGACTGTGGCCACAGCAACCGAGACCTTTTCCAGGACTGGCTCTGCGGCCTTTGTTGGAGTCTGACGGTTGACGGGATACTGAGGGAGAGAGACAAGACGAGTGAGTAGGTCTTGCTTTTAAAAAAACGGTGTGACTGAGGGTCATGCGCGTAGAAAAACCCTAATTATCCTAGGCTCCAATTAGGTACTAATGCTGTAAAGCTAAAAAAGGGACGGATGCGGAGTCCCGTTACCGGGTAAAATAGGAAGATTTTACTGGCAGGTACAAAACCGTGGGCAAAAGCAAGGGGGATGGTGCGGAGTCCCGTTACCGGGTAAAAAAGGATCATTTTACTGGCAGGTACAAAACCGTGGGAAAAAAACGAAGAAAAAAAGTGTGTGAAAGACGTGTGAGTGGAGATTCTAAACCACTAGGTGAAAGATCTCATACCAAAAAGGTTGGGAGAATACAGTGTATTTCTGTGGATGCAGAGGCAAGATTTCTCCGCCTGCTTGTGAGGTGTAAGTGAGAGATACCGCATAAATCACTGTACCAACTTGTTGTATTCCAGCGATAGAGACCTCCCTAGGAGTTAAAAGCTGGACTAAATTTCAGGAAAATAAAAAATGGGAACAAAAAATACAAAACTGACCCCAAAAGATAAACTGCAGATAAAAGACTGGAAAGCCGTGCACGCAAAATATCCGGATAAATGTACAAAATTAGATCTGTGGGTAACAAAATACAAATTTGAGTTAAAATCTTCTAAAATAACGGAGCTCCAAAATAAGATACAGAAAAAATGCAAAAATAAAAAAAGAATATGTGCAAACAAAGGGTACTATCAAACAAGAGAAAATGCTTAGTGTAAAGGAGGAAGATGATTTGACTACAGTAGTACCGGCACTGCCAGACACAGCAGGCCCAAGGCCAAGTTCCCACCACCTCCCTATTCTTATCGTGAATTACAACATGAGTTAGATGAGCTGAAAGCAGCACAAACTAAACAGCAGACTAGACAAAAGAGTATAAGATTTGAATTTAATAAAACTATGGGAGGTGACCCTTTAACTACTGTCACTGAGGAAGGTAAACCCATTTTTGTGACCCCTAGTGCCCCCATGGCAAAGGAGCAGTTCAGACCACCAAACACAAAACAACAGAACACAGGACTTTATCCTATGATACAGGTTGCAAACCCCAGGGCAGGACAATTATTAGATCCTGACGACGCACAGGAGGGAAGACACCCAGAAACTATTCTAGTACACAGAGCCTGGACAGAGAATGACATAGATGACGTATTAAAGGGGTGTGTGTCACCCATTGAGGATGAAATTGGCAATGAGAATTGTGCATACAGACAGCAATTAAAAAAATGCTTTACATGCTAATTCTACCACAGGAATCTGCAATTGGATTGACAAACATTATATAAATTTTGCCACAGGAACATTGGATCAATGCATGTAGTTGCATTTACCTTTGAGGGACGTAGATATACGTTAAACCGGGTAGGACAAGGATATTGTGAAAGTCCAACAATATATGTATATATATAGTTATGTCAACTAACTTGGCAAAATTTAACACACCTGAAGGAAGTCAAATACTACTTTATGTAGATGATATTCTTTTGGCTTATCCTGACAGAAAATCATGTGAAATTGATTCAGTTGCTCTATTAAAACTTATAGCAGAAAATGGCCATAAAGTGAGTACAAATAAGCTTCAATTTTGCCAAAATAATACAGTTAAGTATTTAATAGTAATAATAATAATAATAATACATTTTATTTATAGGGCGCGTTTCTAGACACTCAAGGTCGCCTCACAGCAGGGACATACATAACACAACACATTAGTTAAAAGCCAGAGTTGAAGTATACACATTTAAAAACAAGCATATAGTATAAAATAAAAAAGTAAATTTAGGACATAGTTTGAGTGCAGGAGGTCGTACAGTGGTAGCGGGATGCAAGGAGGCTATACTTAATGCTCCAAAACCTGAAACTGGGAAACAAATGATGTCATTTCTAGGTTTGACTAGTTACTGTGGACAGTGGATTAGCTAATTATGCAGAGATAACCCATCCACTAAGTAAATTGATTTATGATGTGCCTAAGAATATGAACGACAGCCTAAAATGGACAGAGGAGAGTGAAAAAGCTTTTGTTGATGTGAAACAAGCCTTAGTCTCCAGTTCTGTGTTAGCACTTGCTGATTATGACAAATCTTTTGTGCAAATGGTAGACTGTAAGGGTCATTTTATGACATCAGTTCTAACACAAAACATGGAGATAAACTCAGACCAGTGGCATATTACTCCTCCAAACTAGACAGTGTAGCATGTGCCATGCCGACGTGTGTTCGAGCTGTATTAGCTCCATCCTTAGCAGTACAAGCTAGTGCACTTGTAGTGCTTTTCCATACATTAGTGCTCAGGGTTCCTCATGCAGTGTCAGCATTGTTACAAACTAACTTTTGTTTATGTCCCCAGCACGACACTTAGCATGTATGACAAATCTATTATCACAACCTCATTTGACAATATAGAGATGCACTACTTTAAATCCTGCTACATTAATTCCATGTGAGGATGATGGAGAACAGCATAATTGCAGAGAATTGGCCGAGCAGACCACAAAGTGTAGGCCAGATCTGTCAGACACTCCTTTTCAGGAAGGATTTACATTATATGTAGACGGCTCATCAAAAAGGACAATACAGAGACAAAATCAGACAGGTTATGCAGTAGTCACAGACACTGAAGTATTGCAAGCAAAAGCTTTGCCCTGTACATATTCTGCTCAAGCAGCAGAACTAGTTGCATTAACTGAAGCTTGTAAGCTAATGAAAGACCAAATATGTACAATATTTACAGATAGCACATACGCTTACTCAACAGTACACACATTTCCTAAATTTTGGCAACACCGTGGAATGGTCACGTTCACGGGAAATCCTGTAGTTCATGCCGAACTACTAAAAGCCTTAATAGAAGCAGCTCAACTTCCAAAAAAGCTAGCTGGGTGTAAATGTGCAGCTCATACTAGTGAGACAGATTCTGTGACTAAGGGAAATACCTTTGCTGATAAGATGGCAAAACAAGCAGCTGAAAAGCTGAAAACCTAGTGCATGTGGCAAGTCTAAAAATAGACCAAGAACTTGACCAGGAACTAGTAAAGGACATGCAGCAACAGAGCCACACTCAAGAGCTACAGATGTGGTTAAAAAAGGGATCATCATACATGATATTTATGTATGACCAGAAGGGAAACCTATTTTACCAAAAAATATTTTTAAATATGCAGCAATTTTGACACATGGTGTTACACATGTGTCAACAGTGGGGATGGTAAAGCATAAAAGCCAAATATATACAAAATATGGATTTAATAACTATGCAAAAAAATGTTTGCAGAGCATGCCTTATATGCGCTAAACATAATCCACAGGGAAATTTAAGACCAAAAAAGAGGAAGTTTTCCAAAACCAAAGTATCCATTTAAAGTAACACATATGGACTATATACAATTAAACAAGAGTGAAGGGAAAAAGTATTGTTGGTTATAATAGATGGTTTTTTTCCAAATGGATAGAGCTATTTCCAACTAAAAACACCAGATGTATGACAGTAGCAAAAGCATTATGTAAAAATATATCATACCTAGATATGGAATACCAGAAATAATACGATCAGATAATGCAAAACATTTTGTAAACGAAGTTATCACAAAGATAGGGGAATTATTCTGCATTAATTTAAAGAATCATTGCGCTTATCAATCCCAAAGTGCAGGATTAGTAGAAAGAGTGAATGGTACAATAAAAACAGATTAAAGAAATGTATGGAGGAAATTAAAAGACCATGGACGCAGTGTTTAGATATGGTAAAACTGTACATTAATGTACTAGGTGGACAGAGTCTTACGCCATTTGAAATGATATATGACGTGTTTATAAGTTACCACAGTTTAAAGAAATATGGAAACACATTGTAAAAAAGTGATACAGCATGACGTGTAAAAACATAACTTGCGCCATATGTATGTTTATGCTCACTCTGGTATTGATCACACTGGTGTTCTGGTATGGGTTAGTGCCTGCAGTACTGCCTGCTCCTTCTGTAGCCTTCTGTAGCTCAATAGACAGGTAAAACGAACAACAACAGATTGGTGCTCACAAAAAATGCATTACAAATTTGGAACTTAAGTTTGTCTTCCACTTGGGACAGACTGGAGGGAGGCAAGTAATGGAATTGAATATACTAATGATTATTGGTACATAACTAATGATATTGAAAACCAAGGGTGGGATACATTAGTAGCTGACCAAGAAAACAAATGGACACCAACACAGGTTAAAACTGAGAGGGCAGGTAGACAAGCAGAGCTCCTAACCTTAGCCAAAACCGAATCTAATCTACTGGTAACTGTAAACTACATTAAAAAAAACTAACTGACAAGGGACACTGATGCTGGGTGTTTTTACTGAGAGCTCATGCAGCAGGGATTTTTCTGTTAATAATATGTGAAAGGAGTAATGGACCTTCTGAACCGAGTCTGAGCCCCTGGCTAAAAGACAGTGGAGTAAAAATTAAAGCAACAGTAACCTTTACTAAAGAACAAATATTTAATATGGCAACTGGTGTATCTGAGTTTGGAAATAATTGGTTGACCATGATAAAACAGGCATTTAAATACTTTAATAAAGACTGTGTTGCATGCATGGGGCCCAGACCGCTTCTGAGAATGGTACCAACACCTCCTGAATTGACGCCACAATGTGTGGAGGATATTTTGACCAAAACAATGCCAAAGATGGAGTGTGCAGAGTGGGACACTGTGTACCCACTAACTAAACCTGAGAAACAGAAACCAATATTTGAGGCCAAACTGCAAAAAGGAAATTATACTTATATTAGACGTTCAAACTCAAAGACAAATATTTATGGTGCTATTGATGAAGAGCTGTGTGCAAGAAATTTTGTTACAGAAGAAGCACTACCCACGGTGCGCAGCGACATCTACTGGTACTGTGGAGGGAAAATACTTAGAGCAAGAATGCCCACTGAATTTACTGGAGTATGTGCTGTAGTTAGTTGATAATACCTGTAGAAGTAATGTCAATTGAACAAGAACAATTAACAGAACTGATGAAACTAATACAAATATAATATAAAATATAAAAAATGATCCAACATACATTGATTCTATTGGAGTGCCCAGAGGGGTCCCTGATGAATATAAATTAGCTGACCAAATTGCTAACGGATTTGAAAACATTCCTTTTTAAGCTGCTATAATACCAATTATTACCAATTACACCAAATAAGAATGTAGACAGAATCAACTACATCCACTACAACGTACAAAAGTTGGGAAACTACACACAGGAGGGGTTCGAAGCAGTGCACGAGCAACTCAGCGCGACCTCACTTATGGCTTTCCAAAATCGCATAACAGTCGACATGCTGTTGGCCGAACGGGGTGGAGTTTGTTCGATTTTTGGGGCTAGCTGCTGTGTTGTCATCCCAAATAATCCCAAAATCGCTGCAGATGGAAGCCTGACTAGAGCTATAGGCAGCCTGCGTGCTATGAACAGACGCCTGAAAGAGCAGTCTGGAGTAGACACGTCATTCTGGGACTGGCTAAGTGTGTTTGGTCGCTATAAAGCACTGGGCTCCTCGGTTCTAGTATCAATTGCTGTGTTTGTAGCCATCTTAACCTTGTGTGGATGCTGTTGTGTTCTCTGTCTCTGTTCTCTGATTAATAGGTTGATAACCACTGCCATCTCACCCGCACCAGAAGAGAAAGGGGTGCAAATGTACATATTGGGCAGTGATGAGAGTGATGAGGGGGACCCTGAAGGAGCACTGCCAGAGTTATTCTGAGAACTCTCCCAGGTGTAAGAATTAATGAACTATAATTAAAAATCCAGGGTGAAGAGATTACATGGTGATATGTGAGATGTCACAGTTCGATAAACAGGAGGGAATGATGGATTCAATATATTTTTAACATGTTTATTGATCTCACTGTGAATCTTAAAGGTAATGTAATGTTCATTTTTATTATAATCACTATAATAATGATATGTAACCTTAATATGATTTATGCACTTATGTCTGTGTTCTGAGCTTTGCAGAGAATGTCTTGTGAAAGTTGAATGACCATGGGAGATAACAGGAAACACCCTGAGAGGTGTTTGGGCGAATAAGGACTGAAAGGAATGCTTAAGCAACAATGTTTTGAAATTAACTTTGTAATATGTGATTTTCTCACTGCCTCACTGCTTGTTGTCCCCCTCCCCCCTTGAGAGTGAGCAGTGATGTGTAACTAGGGTTCCTAACTGAATAAAGGAGGAGAAAGGCGGTGGAGACTTGAGAAAGGGAGAGGAGGTTGTAATCTGAAGGTTTCGGCCTCCCCGTCCTTTTCTCCTCATGAGTATAGCAATAATAATCTCTCTTGTCTTCTCCTCTTTTGAACTCTAATTAGGTTAAGTGTGAACCTATCATTCATTATGCCTCAAAATTAGCATTAGCGTTAGCACTGAGACACAAACATGTCTCTTTCTAAACACAGAAGTGACTGGTGAAGTTTTCATTTTATTTGTGTTTAACATGTTGTCAGTGACGTCCACTCACAGCTTTCTGTCCTCTGTCTGACCCTAACACTCTGACCTCTGACCCACTCACAGCTCTCTGTCCACTGTCTGACCCTAACACTCTGACCTCTGACCCCTGACCCACCTGCAGCTCCCTGTCCACTGCCTCATCTTTAAATATGTATTCATTTTAGCATAAATCTGCAAAAACCTCATAGAAATAAAACTGGACAGGAAGTAGTGACGCTAACAGTGAGGTCGCCAGGCGCCATTGTGCACAGAGCCAATTAAACAAGTGGTAAATATAAAAGTATTTACCTCCATAAAGTAGAGTACATCTGGTTTATTCAGTGATATTACAGTGAGCCCCAGTTGGCAAGAAGGAGTCCTGGTCGTTAATACACCAAAGTCTTCAATTATTTCCATGTCTTTTACAGTAAATCCAGGAGGGGGAGCAAATAGAGGCAGCCACGAAACAATTGAAGGCTTAGACAGTGAAGCTTGAACCACCTGCAAATATTTGGGTTAAAAATACCTCACATTTCTTATAAAACCTCATTTAGTTTCCATTTGAATGTCCTGTATTGCATTTACCTGATATTCCTGTCCAGGGCCAGTATTGGTCAGAATAATGAGTGAACCTTTCCAATGCTCAACGTGATACAAAAGATCTGGCTCCCGTCTTTGGACAAGAATCGGTTCATGACTCGGATTCTCTTTGTCGATGATGAGAACCTCTGAGCTGCTTCTTCTGTGAGAGTTTATGGTGAGGAGTTTTTGGTCTCGGGTGAGAGCGAGCTCCACAAACACACTGCAACGTTAAGTCGTAGGATTAAAACAGTCGCAGAATTTAAAGGGAACATATTACACTAAAGGGCCCATGTTACACTAAAGGGCCCATGTTAGACTAAAGGGCCCATGTTACACTAAAGGGCCCATGTTACACTAAAGGGCCCATGTTACACTAAAGGGCCCATATTACATTAACCCTGGAGAACCCAAGAACCCTTTTCTTCTTTGGTTAGTTATGAACATTGCATTAAATTACTGCTATAACACTGAAATATCAACTTTTTCAATTTTTGCTCCCTAATTTAGGATCGGGGCCAAATTTGACCCATTGGGCTCGCTAATTTATCCAAAAAGAAAATAAAACGTACTTCTAGAGATTCTGCAAGCTATTACTAAAAAGATTAACAAAAAAACACAATTTTACCGACCGCTGGTTTTGCTGAGAAGATGATTTTGTTTGTGTAGTTTTCCATCTTGCCACTATCACTCTGGGTGTCTCTATGCAGGGGCCAGAAGTGGCACTCTAGGCTTTTGAATTTTTTGAATTGAAATTTGACATTTTTTGTTTGTTCATTTTGGGTAGCAGCAATTAATTCTGGCCAAATTTGACCCCGTGGGTTCTCCAGGGTTAAAGGGCCGATATCACGCTGTTTTCTGATCTGTCCTAATGTTGTTTCCTCCTCAAAAACAGACCTGAAGTTGTGTTTTTTGTTTCATTCTCACACGTTTAACACACAAACAAACCTGCAGACTTAGGCTGAGTTCTTCTCTCAAACTGAAAACACTCCATTCCACCTTGTGATGTCATTGTGTGGTGATACAGGAAGTTCTTCTGTGTTTTTAAACTCCACCTTCACTAGAATCATTTGGATCATTTCAGCGCTGGAATTAGCAATCTCTACTGAACTAAAGCTAAAAGGTAACATGAAAAATACTGCTTTATGACATCACAAGGTGGAACGGAGCATTTTGAGCTTTGGAGAAGTTACAGACTGATAATAAAGTGTTACTCAAACATGTGAATGAAACAAAACACAACTCCAGGTCTGTTTTTGATGAGGAAACAGGATTATAACACGGTTTAAAGCTCACAGGAGTTGATTTTGCGTAATATAGGATCTTTAAACAACATTTGAACGTTTCTTTTCTTACTCAAGCTTTGGCTCTTCAAATACAGAAGTAATTTTTCTGTTTTTACTGAAGTCCAGACTAAATACTGCGCTACTCCGCAGACCATCAAGAGTTGTGTAATACAAAACATCATCTGTGGCCCACTCTGTAACACACAAAAACACACAGAATTTCAAAATGTGCGTCTCACGTGAAGAATAGAGCAAAAATCTTACCAAAACTGAAAACTTTATCAAGCGTAACTATCACATGAGGCTGGACCAGTGGAAATAAAGCCTCATGTGCAAGACTTATAATCACACATCTGAAATAAAACAGAAAAAAAGACGTCAGCCTTCATCACACTGTGCACTGAAAAATACAGTAAACCTCGTCACCTTTGGTTTTCTTTGTGACTCTGTTTAAGAGTTACAGCGAGGCGTGTTTCCTGCGGCGATAATCGTATTCTCTGAACAGCCCACCGCCCTGATCCATCCTTTTCTAAAAACTCCTCCAGATCAAGCAGACTCTCCAGCGACTGATCTGCTGCAATAAAACAAAACGGGATTATTCAGCACAACACATTCAACGCATTTCTGTTTGTAAATTTAAGTGCAAAGCAGGGACCGAACTCTCAGTCTGGTCTCGATAGGGGGCAATAAATCGACGGAAAGGGGGCTGTAACGATACCTAATTATAAATTCAATAACGTTGCTATTATGATTAGGCTCTTATTAGCAGAGTAAAGAGCAGACATGAGACAATAACCAATAAAACTCATCATGATAGAAGAGGAGACAGTAATTGTTTGTGGGACTCCCTGATGATCTCTTCTGGATCAATGTTCAATTCAGTCTTTATTAAGAACACGCAATATCTAGTTCATAGTGACTACAGTGATCCCTGGTTTATCGTGGAGGTTATGTTCTAAAAATAACCCGCAATAGGCGAAATCTGTGAAGTATCAGCTTTATTTTTTACATTTATTCTATATGTTTTGCTGTAAAACCCCTCACCACACACTTTATACACTTTTCTCACACAGGCATTAACATTTTCTCACATTTATCTCTTGTTTAAACTCTCTCAAAGTTCAAACCGTCCTTTGTCGGTGCAGAACGTTTCATCGACATTGTGGGTTTTGTCGGGGAGAAAACTTCCAAACATACAGCACTTCAGAGTCACACTGTGATCCAACATTTATGTAAATTTGTCTGACACATTCTGTACTGTACAGGAGACACGGAGGAGACTGATGGACAATGGTCTACAGTCCCTCAGCCAATCAGGACGCAGAACACAATGGTCTACAGTCCCTCAGCCAATCAGGACGCAGAACACAATGGTCTACAGTCCCTCAGCCAATCAGGACACAGAACACAATGGTCTACAGTCCCTCAGCCAATCAGGACGCAGAACACAATGGTCTACAGTCCCTCAGCCAATCAGGACACAGAACACAATGGTCTACAGTCCCTCAGCCAATCAGGACACAGAACACAATGGTCTACAGTCCCTCAGCCAATCAGGACACAGAACACAATGCAGGTTCATATGGTGTAAAAAAAACATGAAAAATTGCACTAAAAATCTACGAAACAGCGAGACCATGAAAGGTGAACTGTGATATAATGAGGGACAACGGTAGTAAAAATAACCATGACTCCAAATATCAGTCCCGTGCTACAAGCGAATATGAGCCATTTAAACAACGGTTTAGTTTTACTTTCCAATAAACTATGACTGAAATTGCACAAAATACAGTTAATATGAAACAAAATTAAACAATTAATTGTTCTAACAACTCAATGTAAGCCTTTCTATAAAAAAAAAAAATCAAATATCAAAGTGCTAGATGTTTGAAACACACTTTAACTGAACAAAATCCACTGTCTCCCATTAATAGATTAGACAAGACGCCGTCCATAATCAAAATATCTCCCTCATAATCATTAGTCTAAAAACAAGATGAACAGCAGATGCTTGTTTAAGACTCACAATATCATATAAAAGTAACTAATGTTAAAAAATAACCATTAAAATATGAAATAGAGCCACATCTCATTTTCATACATGTTTAAAAATATGAAATGATTGATCTGTGTTTACCTCGTCTTTGATCGATTCTGTAGATGCCGTTTGTATCAATAAAATAAACATGATGACGCCCGTTTACCTGAGAACAATAAAGAAAACACTTCAAACGGCTCAGAGGTTTTTCAACAGTCACAACCGAGACAGACCCGAGTTTGGATGGTTAGTATGAATAAAATTGTGAAAAGAGCAGGTAATATGGTCCATTCTCGTCTCACTTGTGTCAGTCATGATCTAAGGGACTTCTGTCGGTGCATTTTTTTACTTTCAAACACGATTTTCTGTATTTTAGCTAAAAAAATGACAATATATTCCCTCTTTCCAGCTGGCTGACATCAAATTGGTCAAAAATTGAGACACTTCTTGAGACATTTCTTGTATAAAACTGGGACAAATCATTTATTTGGATAAATCTACTGGGACATGGGACAGAAGCCACAAAACTGGGACTGTCCCGGGTCAATAGGGGCGTCTGATATAATTGATATTGATAATTAGTGATTAGTAATAACTTAACCAAGTGTTTTACCTTTGAATAATTAGGCTCAGCAGAGAAGCGAAGCCGTGCTGCTCTCACTCTCCTGCTGAAGTATCTCTGTAAGTCTCTGTAATTGTCCTGATGGAAGAAAAACAATAATTTTAAAAAATATCTGCATATATAATATTCATCACTCGTGCTTCCCTATTTATCTTATTGCTCGGAAATTTAGTGAAATACCTGTAAAACATATGTAGATCCTATAATTAAACTACAGAAAAGAAATAAGAATAATTAATAAAGCAGGATTCTGTGATTCTACTAATGAAATATTTATAAAATCGAATATATTAAAGTTTACGGACATGGTTTAAATAAAAAAATAGTTGCAATAACTTAAGAGGTTTGCTTCGGCTTAAATCTAGTAAAATAAGAACGTGAGGCAAAGATGTGTCTGTTTGAGGAATAAGACTTTGGAATGAGCTCAGTGATGAGTTTAAGCTCATTAAAACTGTCTAAAAAAACCCAAAAACTCTAAAAACATGCATTAATTCATACATAAACACTGTTGTAGGTTTATCTGTGTTTAAGTAAATGGATTAAAGTAAATGGGTTTTGTTATGTGATAAGCAGCTTCATCCCCCGTCCTTTTTTTAGTTAACAACCAAAAATAAATAAATTAAAAATATATATAATAATAATAACAATAAAAAAAAATAATAAATACATAAACAAAAATAAAAAAAACATTATATAAATTATAATAAAATAAAATAACATTCATTCATTCATCATTAGCTCATAATAAAAAGACTACTATCCTAATCTCAACTAACATTAAGCAATTCAGATTTTAAGCTGGGCTTGTTGGTCCAGATCACACAGTCTATGGTCCAAACGGAGCCTTTTTATGAATTAATCCCAAAACAAAATGACTTAACAGTGGAAAAACCTCATTTCTCATTATTTCTGGCAGATCAGGAGCTGAAAAGTGTTTCTCACCGAGCTGTAACATCTTGGGAGAATCACTCGTTTAAAAAACACACGTTTCCGAATAAGAAGCTGAGTAAGTTTGAGTACATGAGCAGTGGTCATCATGAGGACTATTTTAAAGTGATTTTACTAGATCCACAGGTAAAACTAAAGCAGCTGCTGTGTTTGAACAGACATGCTGCCTCTGAACTTCCTGTGAAACAAACGCCGGACTCCAGACTGAAGTAATCACACTCAGAGCTGCTCCGCGTCGATCCTGATGCAGAAGCTCCGCTCTGAATCCAGCTCTTCTATCGATACTCGACTCCACTGTCTGTCCTGACAGAAGTGTACGGAAGTAGCACATCTCCATCATCCCATCATGGATGTAACAGGTGAATAAACATGGGAAATCCATCGTAGCTATGGTTTAATATCGCGTTTTTGTTATTTTGAACTGATACACTGTGAAAGTTTGACAATCAAGCGCGAAGGATCGAGATTTTTCTCCGGTAGTACGATGGAAAAACGTTCAACCGGTGCTAAAAACAACACAGCGGACAGTGAAGAGTTTGATGGACAAACCGGTGAAGCTCCTCAGATTTCCCATGATCCTTCAGCCGCGAACGGCACCGCCAGAGCCCGATGGACCCTGCTGCGACAGGTGAGACTCACCGGGCTCTGCAGGGAGCCGGTTCACCTGCAGGGAGCCGGCTCACCTGCAGGGAGCTGGATCACGTGCAAGGATCCGGATCACCTGCAAGGAGTCGGTTCACCTGCAGGGAACCGACTCATCTGCAAGGAGCCGGATAACGTGCAGAGAGCCGGTTCACCTGCATGGAGCCGGGTCACCTACACTGCTGTTACTACTACTACTACTACTACTACTGTTGTTACTATTGTTACTACTACTACTAGTACTACTACTACTAGTACTACTACTACTAGTAATATTGTTACTGTTGTTACTACTACTACTAGTAGTACTACAACTACTATTACTACTACGACTAGTACTACTACTAGTACTAGTACTAGTCATTTTTAAGCATATCTTTTTAACTTAATGCCCTTATTTGTTTTATTCAGTGTTTTATGTTGCACTTTATCACTGAAGTAAGTTCCTCGTTTGTGAGCTGTGTCACTGACGATGGCAATAAAAGTCTTAGGATTCTGATTCTGATACTACTATCACTCCTGCTACTACTACAACTACTACTGTCACTCCTACTACTACTACTACTACTGTCACTCCTACTACTACTACTACTACTATCACTCCTACTACTACTACAACTACTACTACTATCACTCCTACTACTACTACAACAACTACTACTGTCACTCCTACTACTACTACTACTACTGTCACTCCTACTACTACTACTACTACTGTCACTCCTACTACTACTACTACTACTACTGTCACTCCTACTACTACTACTACTATCACTCCTACTACTACTACTACTACTGTCACTCCTACTACTACTACAACTACTACTGTCACTCCTACTACTACTACTACTATCACTCCTACTACTACTACTACTACTACTGTCACTCCTACTACTACTACTACAACTACTACTGTCACTCCTACTACTACTACTACTATCACTCCTACTACTACTACTACTGTCACTCCTACTACTACTACTGTCACTCCTACTACTACTACTACTACTACTGTCACTCCTACTACTACTACTACTATCACTCCTACTACTACTACTATCACTCCTACTACTACTACTACTACTATCACTCCTACTACTACTACTACTACTACTACTATCACTCCTACTACTACTACTACTACTACTACTATCACTCCTACTACTACTACTACTACTACTGTCACTCCTACTACTACTACTACTACTCCTACTGTCACTCCTACTACGTACTACTACTACTATCACTCCTACTACTACTACTACTATCACTCCTACTACTACTACTACTACTATCACTACTACTACTACTACTACTACTACTACTACTCACTCCTACTACTACTACTACTACTACTACTATCACTCCTACTACTACTACTACTACTACTGTCACTCCTACTACTACTACTACTACTCCTACTGTCACTCCTACTACTACTACTACTACTACTATCACTCCTACTACTACTACTACTACTGTCACTCCTACTACTACTACAACTACTACTGTCACTCCTACTACTACTACTACTATCACTCCTACTACTACTACTACTACTGTCACTCCTACTACTACTACAACTACTACTGTCACTCCTACTACTACTACTACTACTACTATCACTCCTACTACTACTACTACTACTGTCACTCCTACTACTACTACTACTACTACTCACTCCTCTATACTACTACTACTACTACTACTACTACTATCACTCCTACTACTACTACTACTACTATCACTCCTACTACTACTACTACTATCACTCCTACTACTACTACTACTACTACTATCACTCCTACTACTACTACTACTACTACTACTACTATACTATCCTACTACTACTACTACTACTATCACTCCTACTACTACTACTACTACTACTACTACTGTCACTCCTACTACTACTACTGTCACTCCTACTACTACTACTACTGTCACTCCTACTACTACTACTACTCCTACTACTACTACTACTGTCACTCCTACTACTACTACTACTACTACTACTACTACTACTACTACTACTACTACTACTGTCACTCCTACTACTACTACTACTACTACTACTACTACTACTACTACTACTACTGTCACTCCTACTACTACTACTACGTCACTACTACTACTACTACTACTACTACTACTACTGTCACTCCTACTACTACTACTACTACTACTACTACTACTACTACTACTACTACTGTCACTCTACTACTACTACTACTACTACTGTCACTCCCCCTACTACTACTACTACTACTACTATCACACTCCTACTACTACTACTGTCACTCCTACTACTACTACTACTACTGTCACTCCTACTACTACTACTACTACTGTCACTCCTCCTACTACTACTACTACTACTACTGTCACTCCCACTACTACTACTACTACTACTATCACTCCTACTACTACTACTACTGTCACTCCTACTACTACTACTACTACTGTCACTCCTACTACTACTACTACTACTACTGTCACTCCTACTACTACTACTACTATCACTCCTACTACTACTACTACTACTACTGTCACTCCTACTACTACTACAACTACTACTGTCACTCCTACTACTACTACTACTATCACTCCTACTACTACTACTACTACTATCACTCCTACTACTACTACTACTACTACTACTATCACTCCTACTACTACTACTACTACTACTACTACTATCACTCCTACTACTACTACTACTACTGTCACTCCTACTACTACTACTACTACTACTGTCACTCCTACTACTACTACTACTTCTATTGGTCAAAGTGCAGCTGCAGGATTTGCTGAATGTTTCTGTTATTACAATAAAACAGCTTCAGACCCGTCACATTGTTAAACTGTCCATAGAATCACATTTTATTTAACCAGACACACGTTACATTTTATATGAGCCTGAACTGTGATAGTGCATCAGTCGGGATTTAATGAAGTAACTATAGACCTGCCACGATAACACGTTTTGAAGCACGAAATATCGCTCCAGAGAAATACTGCGATAAACAATAATACTGCAAATACTTTATACCTGTGACACAATAACGTTAAAGCGACATAATCCCACTGAACAAATGTTTAAAGAGACAGTACCATTAAAAAACACGAGCAGCAACAAATAAAACAAAAATAAGAAGAGTCAAGCAAGAATTAGCCATAAAAGTGAACAAAAATAACAAAAATCTCTGTTATTGCAAAGAAACTGCACATGTTAAATACTGAGCCTCAAAATATATTGATCCAGATATAATTTATTGAACAAAGTCGATATAATTAATTACTCTGACAGGTCGAAGTGAATGAAAGCACTGAGACATAATAATAATAAATACTAATAAATAATCATAAATAATAATTAAAAAGGATAAATAAATAATAATAATAATAATAATAATAAAAATAATAATAGTAATAATAATAATAATAATAATGTTTCTTTTACACCTGTTACTCAATACATGATGGATGGGAAAATATATTTGGGGGGTCAGTATTTATCGGTTATTTTTTCACTTTTTTGATAAGGTTTGAGCTGTAGAAAGTTGAGTAAATAACTTAGAGTCATTAAGAGTAAGAGTCATGATAGATGCAAAATAATTACTTAAAGTGTCACATTCTGTTTGTGGAATGTGTCAGACAAATTTACATAAATGTTGGATCAGTGTGACTCTGAAGTGCTGTATGTTTGCAAGTTTTCTCCTCGACAAAACCCACAATGTCGATGAAACGTTCTGCACCGACAAAGGCACCGACGAAGGTTTGAACTTTGTGTTTAAACGAGAGAGAAATGTGAGAGAATGTTAATGCCTGTGTGAGAAAAGTGTATAAAGTGTGTGGTGAGGGGTTTTACAGACAAGAAACAGAGAATAATGTAAAAAATAAAGCTGATTTTGGCTATCGTGGGTTATTTTTAGAATGTAAACGAGGGACCACTGTATATGATAATATTTGAGCTGTAGAAAGTTGAATAAATAATTTCTAAGACTCATTATAGATGCAAACTAATTATTTAAGTGTTGCTTTCTGTTTTTTTGTCATTTCAGCTCCTGTTTTTTTTAAATATTGTACATTTAGATTCGTTTTTTGGGGATAATTCTGCTTTATGGTTTGATTTCAGTATTATTATTGTTTATTGTCTATATATACGCACTTCCGGCCTAGTTTATTATTAGTCTGTAACACCTCCAAAGCTCAAAATGCTCTGTTCCACCTTGTGATGTCATGAAGTGGTCGTTTTCAAGTGAACAGCTCCTTTTACCTTTAGTTCAGTCGAGGTTTGCGACTCCAGATTCGCTGAAATGATCCAAATGATTCTAGAAATGAAGGTGTGTTGAGCTTAAAAACACAGTGGAGCACTTCCTGTATCACCACACGATGACATCACAAGGTGGAACAGAGCGTTTTAAGTTTGTGATGAGGAAACGATCCTAATTCGAGCGTAATATAAGACGTGTGGATGTACTTTCCTGTGATAATCCTGGATTGTGTGACTGATTAGACGTTTTTTTCCTCTTCCTCGTGTTTTCTCAGGTGTTGCGTCAGAAGCAGGTGGACTGTCCCGAGGTGAAGCAGGTGTCCGTGCGCAGATTCTCCAGTTTTGACCTTTTCAGCAGAAAGAGACTCGTGATCCATGGTCCTAGCAATACCTCAGATGACCAGTGGGTGGAGTACCGCAGCGTGTCTCTGCCAAAGTACAGTGCCTTACTCAGGTGAACATGTGTCTTTATGTCTGCCTGTGTGTCCTCAATCAGATTTACTTTAAAGTGTGAACATATTTATCTTTTACAGAGTTCATTTGGGGCCGCTCAAAGTCAACGAAGTCCTCAACAGTTTCGATAACACCGGTAACATTTGTAAGTACCAGATTCATTCTCCAGATGTCGGGGTCAGAGGTCGAAACCATTGCTAATTAATGCTATTGCTGTTTAACGTTCTCCAATTCATAAAAAGGATCATTCTGTATTACACTGCCCGGCCAAAAAAAAAAGTCGCCATCTGGATTTAACTAAGGAAATAGGTACGGGGCTATAGGTATGAGTCAGGTCTAGGTTCATGGGGCTCAGATAGTGAAAGAGTGGTTCAGGAGACGTCATTTTCACACATGTTTTGGCCCCCACAGAGTCCAGAACTTAACTCCACTGAGAATCTTTGGGATGTTCTGGAGAAGCTTTGTGCAGCGACAGACTCAAGATCTTGGTGAAAAATTAATGCAGAAATAAATCTTGTGACATTGCAGAAGCGAAATCGAAACAATGCCACAGCGAATTCGAGTGTGTGACCTTTTTTTTTAACCAGGCAGTGTATTTGTTTGTGGGAATATTTCTTAAACCATCTGCAAACTGCATCTATTCATTTGTCTTTGTACGCTGCTCCTCTCTGCTCAAGCGGTGGTTGGGCAGATGGGAAACTAAGTTACTGACTTGCTGGTGGATTAGCACAGTGTGAGACATGGAGGTGGAGAGCGGGTGGAGGGCATGCCAGAGGAGATGTGTGTCTGTGTGTTTAAGAAGAGAGAGTCACTAACAGAGCACCCTGCTCCTCAGACAATGAACCAGCCATCCAGCCTGTTCTTCACCCCATGTTTGGGACTAGTAATGCGTGTGATCAATTAGTATTGGTTGAGAGAATGCTTTGAAAGGCCCAGAGGTGACCCTGTCAGTGCCCTGGGCGATGTATTTGGAGATAGGGGGGTGGGGGTTACACAGATAGAGCCATGCGTGCTCTATAAAATCACTCTTATACCCACGTCTGCTCACATCTACAGCAGAGTCCACAGCCTCTCATGAAAGTCCCCGTTCACACATACATTCACACACACATATCACACTCTCCACCTTCCTGCTGTCCCAGTAATCTCCGACCCCTGAGGTGTGGACAAACCCAAATCCTAGGGGCCCTTGTCCTCCTGAATAGTGGGCTTAAAAGCCTGGCCGGATTAGCCCACTACCCCTATAATGTGTGGACTCAGCCTAAAAGTGCTACCCCGTCTCACCATGACGCTCTCTACAAGCTATTCAATTTGTCCCACCACTGTGCACGTATGTGAACAATATGTTATTTCTTAAGGTGACGATAAGCTGAAGTCAATGGTGTCATGTCAAGAGCCGGCCCCGCTTCATAATGACGTGTTTGAAATGAAAGTGTTCGTTAAAGTCACAGTATTGTCTGTTTTCATCATGTTTATTATCACGGCTTTAGTTACAGCTTTGTCCAGTACATGTGATTATAACCCTGATTTTATGTGGTATTATCTCTGATTCTGTGATATATTTGGATTACTCTGTCTTATCCCTTTGTACACTGCTGAACTCTGGCTGTAGGATTTATACTGCATTCCTCAGAGTACTGCGCTGGTGCTGGGGTCTGTCTTTGTCTTGGTATCTGCTCCTAAACCAAATATACATCTCATAGTGACTTACGGTGAGCCTGTGTTAAGTGTGGACTCCCCGTGACTTTGTTTTGTTGCAGATGAGCTTGTAGTTCTCAGGGGTCTTTGTCTGGGGCTGTTTCGAGGTTTAAAGGGCCCGGGTCCTGTTCCCTGGGGCTGTGGTCACTAATGATGCAGGTGGGCCGTGTGTATTCAGACTTTTCACATATCATCCAGTGACTAGTGTGACCCTGCTGTCGTTTTAATGCCTTGGCTTAAGGTCGTTCTCATTCTATTAAAGTCTTTTCATGGAGGTGGTATCGTGCTGTAGAAATGTGTCATGTGTTTATTGTTTAAATAAAGAAAAGTGAATGGAGCCTGGTCTCATCTGTCACGTCTCCATCGTCCTCATGACCCAGACGTTCTGCTGGTGCGAATCTGCTCTGATGAAGATTATTCTCTGTGACAAACTTAAACTTAGTTATAAGAAAGAAATAGTTTAACTTGAAGTTTAAATAATCATAAGATAAATGTGTGAATCGGTGACTTCAGTGACCTGTGACCTGCTGCACAGGTGTGAGTGTTTTATGTGCGGAGAGTTTGTCGGTGAATGTTTCGGTGTGTGTATGTGGTAATCGCTGCCCCCCGTAGCCACCCCTTGTGCCAAGCCTTTAGAGGAGCCCTGTTTGCATAATTATGCTAATTCATTGTGCCATAGTGCTAATTAGACCTCGTTAGACAATAGTGCGAGGCTGGAGCTGGCAGACACACACACAGAGACGGGCTCGCTCAGACGGTTGTGTCAGTGACAGCGTTTGTAGACCCCCTCGGTGCTGTTTATAACATGTTTTTTCTATAGAAATGGTTTTCTACTGTTGTGCAGAGAGCTGAGCTCAGGTGTCTTTTACCATTTTGATTTTGGCTAATGGCTTCAAAATCAATGTGAAATCAAATACTCCACACGGCTCCTTTAAGGCCCAGGGCCAGAGTCAGAGACGTGTTTTTGTTTACAAAAAGTGATGCAGATTATCTTCTGTTTTTCATCTGAAAAAGTCTGTGCATGTTTGAGAGTATATTTGATATTTTCAGTGTAATATGAGTCTCACAGAAATCGTCAGTTGATGTAATTTGTGGAGTTAGAGTCTTTTATAAACTAGAAGGAGGAAGTTGCTCCTGGAGCAGTTGATCATTTCTAAGTAGCACTTTGACATGATGCTGATGTGCAGCTCCTCGCTCCAGTTGATGTGGACGCACTTCCACAAAACACTCCCTGCAGTCGGCCATTATGGCTCTGGGACAATGGGACTGAGGAGAGCTGCTGGTGTATCTTTACTCTACGACTCCTCTCCCATTATAGTCCGGAGCTGATTATGTGAATTTAAGCATGACAGAAAGTTGGTGTGTGTGTGTGTGTGTGTGTGTGTGTGCGTGCGTGCACGTGCGTGTATGTGTGCACATGTGTGTGTGTGTCCAGATGCGTGTGCATGTGTGCACAATTACCAGTAAGCGGTAGGATTAAGTTCAGGAAATGAGTAGAGCGTTAAAGAGGTGCTTCCCTGCCCAGTGCTCCTGCATTGTCACCACTGCTAATACTCAGCTAATTACAAGGACATACTTTAACAGCAAGCTCAGCTTTTCAGTGTGGTCTGCCTCTGCCACAGTCTCCTCCCATTCTTATGTTACCCCTTCAGCCTGGAATTAGGGGATGAACTGAGAGAGTAATAACATGCCTTCCCCCTAAAAGCTCACCTCCTCTGGATGGATACAATATTGATTTTTCTCCCCCTTTAAGTCGGCCCCTGTGCCCCTCCTGACTGTCCCCTATGGAGGATTAGCTCATACGCTGCGGCCTACAGCTATATTCACGGGATATAAACTCAGCTGTGGAGCCCATTAAAAGTAGTGTTTTTCAACATTTTCAAATCAAATACAGAGTGACGTTCTGTCACTGAGGAACAGCAGCAGGTCTAAAGTTTATCTTCACCTGTGGTTTTACATGTTCTGTTTTTCATACTTGATCAGGTTAAATCTCCACATGTTTGTTCTGCTCAGGCTCTCGTCTCTCTCCTTCACAGAGGAAACTCTTCGTCTACAGTAGAAGTGCCCGTTGAACCTGTCAGCGCGTCTCGTGTTAATGTGTTTGCCATAGAGCTAAAAAGCTCTTCATTTGCTTAGTGACTCCGTATAAAACGAATGCCCGACTATTACAGCTCCTTATTCAGTGTGTCAGTGTTTGTGCCTTTACAACGAGCCCCACGGGGGTCTTCAGCTGTCAGCTCACACTCAAAATAACTTTATTTATGTATGTCGCAGGTAAAGACTCAACATCTATAACACAATGAAAGGCACGTTCATCTGCACAGACATGAGAACCACAGCTGTCAGCTCACGCTCAGGAAAGCGTTGACAGTAATAGTCCTGCTAAATGCTAATGCGCAGAGCCAAGACCTCTGAGGGAAAAGCTAACTGATTTTCAAGTGTTCCCCAGTGACTGTGTCACTAACCTGCTGTTATAGCTCCTGAGCCTCCAGTATTAAGCACCAGAGCCGTCCTGAGAGACGCTCTGCTTCAGTGGAAATGTATGAGCAAAGGAGAGACACAGAGACACGGAGACACTGAGACACTGAGACACTGAGACACGGAGACACGGAGACACTGGGGGCCAGAGCACCACCAACCTCCACCTCTCACATCCACAGACCTCCACCTCTCACACCCACAGACCTCCACCTCTCACATCCACAGACCTGCCCTCCACCTCTCACATCCAGACAACCGCCCTCCACCTCTCACATCCACAGACCTCCACCTCTCACATTCACAGACCTCCACCTCTCACAGAGAGAACAGAGGGAGATGGGGACATTTAGTGGGCGTCGCGGTGCTTTAATTGTTCGTGGACAGGTGATATTACACAGAACATGAGACGCTCCTTCTGCTGACGAACCGACCGCAGTTTAAAGGGAGAATAGACCAGTGTTTTATATTTTTACAATAATCCGTCTGCGCATAACACTTGATACTTGAACAATGCAGTATTCAAAAACAAGGACTTCCTGTCTGAGTGCCGGGGGCGGCGGGGGCAGTGGGGATTAGCTGAAGATTGAGGCACCAGGTTGCTAGACTGATCTCCTTGAAAGTCTCTGTACCGCCCCACTGAGCCTTTCATAGTGTGAGAGTGAGAGTGTGTGCGGCTCTGGCTCCGCTGTGGCTCGGCTGTGGCTCTGCTCTGGCTCTGCTCTGGCTCTGCAGTGGGAGGTTTAAGTGCAGGATCACAGATGGGGACATTAGCTTTCTGTAATACTCCACATCACCTCTGCCTCCAGCACCGCCTTTGTTCCTCTCAGCCTCATGCAAAAAAAAAAAAAAAGACATTATTGTAATCTCATTTTAACATCTTACTTTGAAATAAGAAATACGTTAATAAGTGTATTGTTTTTTTTAAAATGTCCTAATCGAATCCTGACTCGTTACACGCTGTTACAAAGCTCCGTAAAATACCACGTGACATTATTATTTTTGATTTAACAATTTAAAGATCATGAGTCACATGTTTTATTTGCATCAATCCTGATAAAAACACTGAAAACTGCATTTATCTCCTTTAAACGAACATTAAATAAGACAAAACTGATCCACGTGTTGTTCATTTATTCGTCCATTTTCTTCAGCAGTCTAAACGGGGACTCCCAGACTTCCCTCACCCTAGACACTTCCTCCAGCTCCTCTGGTAGGACCCCACGGTGTTCCCAGGCCAGCCGACCACCAAATATGTATTTTTCAAGTCACTACAGCCTTCAGTTCTTAGTTATGAGACTTTCTGCGCTGACTACGACCTGTAAATAGTTTTATTACATCAATTTAAATGTCCAACCAGGATCTCGACTGAACCAGTGACGTGTGTGAGGTTCATGAGGCTCTGATGTCGTCACAATCAGATTTATAAACATGGCTGGTGCGACTTAAACGACGTATATTCCAGGAAATAAACTCATCTGTTTTGTTCAGATTTGGTTAATATCATGAAACGTGTTGATAAAATGGGTGAAACCAGGAGATAAACTGGCGGATGCCGTTTGCCGTGTGCTCTTTGGTTTGTATCTTCCTTATTCTTTCTCCTTTTTTGTCAGAAGTTCTCCACCCACCTGTGATCGTACAAATCACCTCCACAATCACAACAACCCCGAGTCGGTGCCAGTGTGCCGCCGGTGCCAGGCCAGACCACACTCACGCCGCACGCTTCCTCCAGGAGAAATTGACGGTCGGAGCTTTTTATGCTGCCTTCCCAAGTGGCTGTTTTCCTGAGCACAGCCACAATAGAGAGGCCTAATGTGGATTTGTTTAGAGAGCTGGTTAATTGGAGTGGGATGCTCTAATTGCTCCTCTTTGATGGTGAGTGAGTGGGAGCGGGTCTGTGGAGAAGAGAGCCACACCTGGCCTTTGTTTTGGTTTATGTGTGGGAAAACATTTGCTCAGCTGTAAGTTCACTGCCAAAACCAGAAGCAGCGGTAGAACACAAAAGGAAGTGTGAAGTGGTGGAGTGGGAGGAAAACGAGGGGAAAGTATAGTCTCCTAGAATTATGTAATAACCAAGAGTACAGTGAGTGCTATAGACGAAGTTTGGTTACGTCACATTGGCGTGATGTGTCTGTCGCCGCTGTCCCAGCTGGGGGTGCTGTAAGACTGTGACTTACATCACACTTATCACTGCAGTGTCACAGAAGGTAAAACAGCTGCAGATTTCGACATGAAATGATGTTTTGATAGCGTGTCCATCTCATCGGGTCAGTCATGATTTGAATGAGCTGCTGTGGTGTTACTTTAGTTCTTATAGAGCAGCATTGTCATTTCTCAGCTGTGAAGTAGCAGAACAATAAGTAAAGACCAAGGATCATATTTTATACAGGCTCGTTCTGTCCCTGATCTGCTGAAAAACAAAAACTAATCAATACTAGTAGCAGAACAACATACATGGTATTCTGTAGTAAGTACAGATACCAAAAATAATATATATATAAATAAATGACAGTCTATTGTACAAAGTGGTGTAGAAAGTGGCATCTATCTTTTTCTTAGCATCAAAATGAGTTTGAAGTGTTTGTGGTGATAAACACAATTGCTGTAATTCTGCAGACAGACCCTCCCTGTGGCCTCCTCTGGTTCAGTTCCTGGTTGTGAGTGTGTATATCTATGTGTGTATCAATGTGTGTATAAGTGTGTATCTCTGTGTGAGTGAAAGCACATGGCGTGCCCTAAGTGGGCCATGGGCCTTAAGCTAATCAATGATCGTCATTTAGGGCCATTGTCATTCTGCAAACAACACACATTTAGCTGTGCGCACACACTTTGCAAATCAATTGAACACAAGTGTCATTCACTTGTGCAGTGAGCAGAAGCACAGCAGCTAAAGCCACAGCCTCTTTGTGAGTCTTCAAGTTATGGAGTTTTCTCTTATGTGGCTGGACCTATACGTCCAAATGGAGCTGTATTGTCTGCAGCTCTTCAGACTCTGGGGCTGTAGCCGTGTGCTAAAGTAATCAGATCACTTAAAGGCAGCCTGGTGAATGGCTCTGAGCCCTGTCTGTCGGAGTATATCTTTAATGCGTCTCTCTTCTTCTCTAACCCCAGCAGCCATCGCCGCTATCTCTCTTCTTTGTGTCTTTTTGGAGCGCTCCTGCCTTCTGTCCACTGCCTCTGTGAGGGAGACAGCAAGGTCATGCAGATAAACGCGGTGAAGAGAAAGAAAGAGATGATGATGATGATGTTGATGATGATGATGATAGTGGTGACCTGAAATGAACCGTCTCATTGGGACACTTCCTTCGGGCTGTGGTGCTGGAGTTATGGGTTTAGGCCTGGTCCGAGCCGCTCTCTGGACCTGGACTCGACTCCTTCGTAGGTTTAAACAATTGGCCTGAATGATTTGGGCAAAATGTCTAATTATGATTTATTTTTTCTTCTGACAAGCATTGCACTTATATTTGCGATTTTTGTTTTGATAAAAGGGTTCTGTTCATAGACTGTTTATATAAATGGACATCGCTAACCTGCTACCTGCCGTGTTCCAAACAAGAAGTGATCATGGGAGCACTTACAGCTCCATCGACTCTGGCTCCAATTCACTTTCTATTGAAAAACTGTCCCCTCTCTCTGTCCCTGCTGCTGTCACACTCGTCATTTTGGTCTTAAATGTTCGTATTAACCCTCTACATGATCCTGGAGTTTTTATTTTGCTGTTGTGTCTGTAAATCAACATATGAACATTAATAACAGACAAATCAGGCGCCTCCTTTCCTTGAGGTCACTCCCACTAGCAACAGGTTTGATTGACAGCGTTGCTAAGCGCTCGCTTCATGCTAAACCAGTGTTGCGGGCGAGAAGCGGCTTTACCTTCAACAACCTCCCTCAGGATTGGCTCTTTGGTTGCTATGATACTTCTAATATGCAACTCGGCTTCAAATTCGCCGATGAGCTGTGGGAGACGTCACGCTCACTTAGTCCACTTCTTTATACAGACTACGGTTTGTTTCAGTTCTCACATTTTCAACACGTCCAGGAGAACTGACAAACTGCAACATGAACTGCCAGTTAATACAAGAATCACATTTGGTATTTTACAGTATGGTATGCTTTTATTTTGACAGGGATAATACATTGACCTTAAAAAACATAAAAGACGTTTGGTGCCAGGTTATAGCTTAAAAACTCATTTCCACCTGTCGTCCCTGAACACGCCGATGTTAAGAGTCACAGTTTGGTGTAGATGGAGGAAAGACCTGTAAACATTTAGTACATCCATCAAATACAACTCATCTCACTCCTCAAATATGGCGTTTCTAAAAACATTCAGTTCAGGAGATTTAATTGTTTGTGGAGAATATCCTGGCACTAAAAATGGCAGCGTTTGCAGTTCAAATTGTGATTTTGATTGAGATGTGTTTAATCTTAAACCCCCACCTGCACCAGGATTACAGTGAAATACTTCAGTCAATCTAAAAGCTAAATCTTGCTGCTATAAGTGAGACCCACACTCTCACTTTATACATTTATATCTAAGAAGACGTATCGCGCTTGTGTCTCTGTAGTTCTCTGACACTTCATTATGTTATAAGTTACACATTTTAAATCACAATATTCATCTAAAACCACTTCATAAAAGAAACAAATCCACTGACTTCCTCGTTAGAAAAAAGAAAAAAGCTGACGTCATAGGGGGCGCTGCATCCTGTCAGCGCCCCCTATGGACAGAGTACATCACACTAGAGCAGCACTTTTTAAATTTTTTTTTACATTTGGACCAAAATGACGACGTATCGAGTATCACAGATTAAGAAAATAAAACTGGAGAAGGACGAGTGGGCGTGTCAAGGGGGCGTGTCACAGTGGGCGTGTCACAGTGGGCGTGTCACAGGTGGAGGTGAGTCGCAAAATGGCGTCTTGAAAATAAGCGATTAAAGATTACTCAAACATAAATCACTCCAAATACAGCTCCGAGAGAGTAAATGAGAAGGAAACGGCTCTAACATGCATGTAAACTCTGAAAAGTCCATTTTGCAGAACAGGTCTGATTTAAGGCCATGATATTTAAATCTCTGTGCATTATTCTGTGTATTTCTATGATATCCATCAAAATGCAGGACCTTGCCTCGTCCTGACCTCTCACATTGTAACAGACGCAGTGTTCTCCGCTGAAGCACTCAGGGCCTCAGGGACACGTGCAGGAGCAAACACGTCATGGCCTCTCGCAAAACGTAGCTCCACAGAAAAAAACAATCACTTCACATAATGCGCATGGATCATCCTGACTCACTGCGGTATCAAAAAGAATCGATAAGTGCTATGGAAATGTATCGTTAAGGCCACATCTGAACGACATCAACACTTTTATCCTCGAGATGCTTCACCTTCTGGAATAGTTTAAAGTGAGTGAAAATAGAATGTTTCAGTCAAAACCACAGGCTGTGTTTATAAATGGACAGAGCTAACCTGTTAGCCGCCACGTTCCAAACAGGAAGTGATCATGAGCGCGCTTCCTGCTCCATCGACTGGCTCCAATTCACTTTCTATAAAACTATGTCTCTCTCTGTAGCTGCTGCTGTCAGACTCATTTTGGTGTTAAGTTTTGGTATTAACCCTCGACATGATCCTGGGGTTTTTATTTCACTGTTGTGTCTGTAAAGAGAGAGACGGAGAGATATACAGAGAGATAGACAGGGAGAGACAGAAAGAGAGATGGAGAGAGAGAGACAAAGAGAGAGCCAGACAGCGAGACGGAAAAAGAGACGGAGAGAGAGGGACAGAGACAGAGAGACAAAGAGAGAGAGACAAAGAGTGAGACGGAAAAAGAGACAGAGAGAGAGGGACAGAGACAGAGAGACAAAGAGTGAGACGGAAAAAGAGACAGAGAGAGAGGGACAGAGACAGAGAGACCAAGAGAGAGAGACAGAGAGAGAGAAGGAAAAAGAGACAGAGAGAGAGAGATGGAGAGAAAAAGAAAAACAGTGAAGAGAGAGTGAGAGACAGAGAGAGAGAGAGAGAGAGAGACAGAAAGACAGAGAGAGGGACAGAGACAAAGAGAGAGAGAGAGAGAGAGACAAAGAGAGAGAGAGACAGAGAGTGAGATGGAGAGAGAGACAGAAAGAGAGATTGAGAGAAAAAGAAAAACAGAGGGAAGAAAGACAGAGAGAGACAGAAAGACAGAGAGAGAGACAGAGAGAGAGAGATGGAGAAAAAAAACAGAGTGAAGAAAGACAGAGAGAGGGACAGAGAGAGAGAGACGGAAAGTGAGAGAGACACAGAGAGAGAGAGACAGAGAACGAGAAACTATTGTGTCTGTAAATAACATATGAACATTAATAACAGACACATCAGGTCCGTCTTTCCCCGAGGTCGGTCCTGTTAGCGTTAGCAACAGGTTTGATTGGCAGCGTTGCTAAGCGCTCACCCCTTTCTAAACCAGCGGCGGAGGCGGGAAAGGCTGTTACCTTCAACAGCCTCGCTCTGGATTGGCTCTTTGGTTGGTATGATGCTATGATACTCGTGGTCAGAATTACACATATGGAACACGGCTCCAAATCCGCTGCTATACCTGCTCTAGCCTCGATTAGCTTCATTTGACTGGAGCCGAACACTGAGGGTGACATCACACTCACTTTGTTCGCTTCTTTACACAGTCTATCGACACAAATTCAAACTTTAGTTTGTAAAAACAGGCTGATGGTTTGTGCAGTATTTTTGTTTAAATTAAATCAAATATTAGCATGATTTTCTTGGCTCCTCGCATCTCTATGGCCTAATTTCAGATAAGTGTGATGCTAACGCCGACATCAACTTATCATTCAACATGTGACAGATTGAACCTTCTCTTTGTACCAGAACTTTTTGTTATTTTTTCGTACTTTTTTGAACATTTGAGCTGCAGAGGTTTGAATAAACAACTCAACGGCTCAATTTAATGCCGCTCATGTTCATGAAATCGTTTTTTTGCTGGTTTAGGGTGATCGTGTCAGTGGCGTAAATTAGTTTTAATACTTCAAAATGTGTTATCGCGACAGGCCTGGTCGTAACAGGAGAGCAGAGGAGGAGGACTAACGGAGATATATCATGACACTGTTATATGTGTAATCTATTGTGCTGCCATTGAAGAGAGACAGCGTGAGTTTGGCACTGGTCCATCCACACACACACGCACACACACACACACACACACACACACAGATAGCCACGCTGTGCCTCCAGTGGGGCAGTAATAGAGGGTGTGAGTGTATTAGCCACTATAGTCCAAGTGTTAAGTGCTGGCCTGGTGTGTGTGAGATCGATGACAGCCGAGCGGCCTCTCTCACACTCCCAGACAGAGCGCAGACATATAGCCCGAGGTCAGAGGTCACGCACAGATATCTCTCTCAGTGTGTACGTAGAGTGGGCCTCGCTAACATTTCGAGTGTCTGTTCCACACGAGTATACTGGCACGGCGAGGGGAGGGCCCCGCTGTCAGCCACCGGTAGCCCGTCGATACCGGGGCCGAGCGCTAATGCCCGCTGTCTGCTGATGGACGCTGGCTTGCCTCCAGGGACCATTAGAGCCGCCGGGACACACACACACACACGCACACACGCACAAATGCATACACTGATGTAAGAGCAGTGGGCACAGGGTTGACACAGAAATGAACAGCTGACATAGATACACTTTGGTGATTCTAATTGAAGAACTGATGAAGTGCTGCTGTTGCTTTTCTGATAAAAAACTATGCAATATTTCCAAGTCAGTCCGATTCCTTACAGTATAATTTGCACAAAGTTCGTAGATACTCAGCACATGGATGGGGCGGGACGTATTTATTTATGCAGTGGCTGTTTAAATATGGAACTGTCGCCAACTTTAATTTCAACTTTGGCTAACAAACAGCATGAAATGTAAAGACCAGAGATGTTTGATTGTGGTGCGCTGAAGACTTTGAAAGAAACTTCAGACCAGGAATGAGCTGGTTTCGTTGGTTCGGTTAGCTGCAAAGAAGACGACACACTTTTGCCATACTTTACCAAGATGTTCTGGTCTGAAACTGTTTCCTGTCTCCCCTGGATGGACCAATCACAGAATGGCTGGTCCGTTCGGGTCAAAACAAACATGGCAGCTTCCGAGTAAAATGGAAAGATGGTAAAGAGTCAATGACTGAAGCTAAATTCTGCAGATATGAGGTAAAAAACTCTATTTTTCTAGAATATTTGAGCAGAGATACAAACAGCTCTGATTGGAAGGACGCTAGTTAGACACGCCTCTTGATTCCATCCCAGACTCTCCTCCTTCAAACTGAAAGTAGGAGCAACTCACCAGGCAACACAGCTACTAGACTATTCTTCTATCTCCTTAACAAATTAATATAGTTAAATTTGTGTCGCAGGCTTGTCATGATAACACATTTTGAAGTTCGATACATCGCTGAAGTAAATATAGACGATAAACGGACCGATAAAACCCGAGCTATAAACCAAGTAATGTACCAACACCGTCGAGAGAGCAGCTCAGGACCCCAGTCGGCTGTACATCTCCATCTTAAATACTAACCACTTCTCTGAAAAGAGTGAGGTTTGTCAACGATTTGTCCAGTTGACAGATTTAAACTTCGTCTTTTGCTGCGGATCAGACCTGGACGACTGAGATTCCACAGACAGACGATAAATGATAATATTGAAACTGATTTATGCCATTGACACCAAAAAACAAGAGCAGATTTAAACTAGACATGGACTGAGATGTGTTTTTTCATGGATACTGATGGTTTAGAATCCAGAGACATTGCTGGCCGATACGATCTGTGATATTTTTGGGTCGATTTAATTTAAATTTACTACAAACCCACATCCACACAGACGCTTTTTTACCACCTGTAAGAGAGCTGTAGTCTCGTTTTCTGCAGTCGTCTGAAGTTTTAAAATAAAGCCTTGTGTGTACTTTTTAGGCAGCAACAAAATATCGGTGTGTGCTGGAGATATAAGCGATATCCGATGAGCTAAAAAGGGGAAAATCGGCCCAATATATCGGTCTGTATCTAATTTATACGACTTCAACTATTTCAAATGCACAATGTTGTTAAAAAATCATGAGCAGCACTAAATAAAAAGCAAAATTAAACGCTTTAGTTATTAGTTAGTTATTAATTCAAACATTTACATCTCAAATTTTATCATAAAGCCACAAAATAAAGTGTCCCAGTAGTGCACACGATAAATAAATACTGTTCCATGTTTCTTATACTGAACAGTAAGTCGATATTGTCATTATCAGGACAGGTCTATTGTGTGCTCTCCTTGATAACATATAAACACATAAAACACACGTGTAGCACTTTCACTGTGAGATTTTGGTTTTGCAGGTTCAGGTTTGTACCATCGGCTGAGGCTTTTCTGTTCCACGAGCCGATTTGGTGACCGCCGCCCGCACCGCTGCCGTTTTTCCCATCCGGAGTCCGGCGTCGGGGCGTTGGGTCATCATGTGCACTTGGCTAAAATGGCTCGAGTGCTGGAAGTTCAAGTGCAGGTTCTGGTCTTATACTTTGAGATCCATCGAGCCTCAATCCAACTGCCATTAGCGCTACTCTCCTCTGCGTTATTCTGCCTCTTTGGTCTCTTTCTTCTTTCTTTCGCCTCAGATTTAGAACAAGTCTAGCCAATTGAGCGCACTCTCACACATCAGTGTTACTCTCTCAGTGTCAGGCTCGCTACCTTTTATGTGAATTAGCCCAACAACAGATCGGCTGAAGTGTGTTAAAGGGGGAAGGATGAGACGGACCAGACTGTGGCTTTATCTGGATTATCTACTACTACTACTACTACTGTACTTTTTATGATACAGCAGCTTTGGTTTACAGTATTTTACAGGCCAATTAAGCCAAGACGGTTTATATAAATGCACTGAGCTAACCTGCTAGCCGATGCGTCCTAAATGGAAGTGATCATGGGCGCGCTTCCGACTCCATCGACTCTGGCTCCAATTCACTTTCCATTGAAAATCTGTGTCCCCTTTCTCTGTAACTGCTGCTGTCAGACTCGTCACTTTGGTCTTAAATGTTCGTATTAACCCTCTACATCAGGGGTAGAAATGTATTTATTTTTTTTCAATAAACTGTAATCTTTAAGGCTCATAAAAAAGTAGATAAATACACCATTTAGTTGCACCCATTTTTATTTTTGCTAACTGTAGAATAAAAAATAAAAAAAATAAAAAAAATTACAACACACCTGCGCAGTGCTGAGCCGCCCCGCTCTGCTGCCGCCGCTCACAGGCGTCACTTACACCGGGGAGGCTGGGGACATGTCCCTGGCACTTTTTATGATGAACAGTTACCAGAACTTTTCAATCCACATTCACGTTTATGCTTATTGTCCCCGGCTCTTTAATTACAGACGTCCGTGGCGCCGCTCACCTCCGCTCCCTCTCACCAGAGCCGACCAACGGCTGTTTTTTAAAGCAGACAGTTAACACGTCCTTTGGTCATTGTCCGTGACCCTAATCAGCGAAATGTCTCTGTCAAAAAAGAGAAAAGTGGACATCGAGTGTCTAAATGTTTTTTTTTTTTTCCAAAATTACTGTATTGAGTTGTGTACTGCACAAAAATGAGACACTTTGAGGTTGTTCTTAATATTTTTTTTTTAAATAAAGGAACAGTTCTCTTCAATACAAATATTTTACATGTTTCTCTGCACAAATGTTTCTACTTATTGCTATTTTTGAGTATTTATGCTGTGAGTTTTCTGGTCCGGCCCCTTGAGATCAAATTAAGTCGTATGTGGCCCCAAGACCAAAATGAGTTTGACGCCCCAGCTCTACATGATCCTGGGCTTTTTATTTCACTATCGTGTCTTTAAATCAAGATATAAACATTAATAACAAACAAATCAAGCGCCTTGTTTTCCTCGAGGTCGCTCCTACTGGCGTTAGCAACAGGTTTGATTGACAGCGTTGCTAAGCGCTCACTCAGTGCGGGTGTTAGCTTTTTATGTCCCTGTAATCCGAAGATTGCCGGTTCAAATCCTGCTCTCGACGCAGTAAACATCGTTGGTCGAGTGGTCAGATCCACAGACCCACAGTTTGACGGTGCGATTCCAGCTCCCACAGATGAATCTTGCAGTTGAATGTTGTGTTCTTGAGCAAGACACTGTGTACGCTGGTGTATGAACGTAAAAAAAACGATATATATACATTTTTATATTTTCCATTTGGTTATTTTGGCTTTACCCCTCAACCTAGAACGTGAAATACAACCTTTTTACAAAATAGGTCACATGATGCTGCTATGGGAAGGGGTGTTACCTTCAACAACCTCGCTCCAGATTGGCTCTTTGGTTGCTATGATACTCGTGGTCGGACGTCCTAATGTGGAACTCAACTCCAAATCAGTCGCTATACCTGCTCGAGCCTCGATGAGCTTCAATTGACTGGAGCTGAACGCTGTGGGTGACGTCACACTATCTTTACTTCTTGGCTAACGCTAGCGGGAGTGACCTCGGGGAAAGACGCTGCCTGATTTGTCTTTTATTGGTTAAAATAGTGAAATAAAATCCCCAGTATCATGTAGAGCGGGTTATTATGAACATTTAAGACCAAAATAACCTCTCACCGCAGCGGTTTTCGAGTCGATGGAGCGTCGATGGAAGTGCGCCCATGCTCACTTCCTGTTTGCAACGCGGCGGCTAGCAGGTTAGCTACGTCCATTCATATAAACAGTCTATGTCGCTAACTAAATGTTATTGGAAAGTTGATACAGATTCAGCAAGAAAAAGTCGTTCTGCTGTGGTTTGTAGCGCGAACATTGAGGCGACAGTGGCTCAACTGATCCGAAGGTTGCCGGTGCGATTCCAGCTCCCACAGAGAAACGCTGCTGTTGTATCATTGGGCAAGACACTTAACCCACCTCACCCCTTCTGTCTGTGCGCTCTGGTGTGTGAATGTGCGGAGGTGGAAGAGTTAGACCAGTTACTATAATGACTCTTAATCACGTCTGCCTCACTTGAAAATCCACATTATATAATATTTATTCCTTCGCTGGATTGAACTACGATTACAAATTACAATATTCCCCAAAGCCTTTTATTATTTGAAGCTATTCTACGTCCATATAAAGCATATTTGTTCTTATATTGGCAGCACAAATCTGACCGTTTCCCTTGTGAAATCATTAGTTTATTGTATTTAAAAGTTGAAAGAGTCATATTTTTCTATTGATGCTCCCTCTGCAGTATTCTCAGCAGACTGGCTAATTACTTCCAGTGCTTTTTGGCCCTGTACAATGAAAGGTGTCTCTAGAGCCCAGACTAAACACTCCAACACTATAATAACACAGGGGGATACAGGGAAACGCCAACAATGAGGCTGTTGGTGGCTTTGTTTTGGCACGGCTCACCAAAGCCTTTAAGATACTCGAATAATTAGAGCAGATGGAGCATGGGAAAATTTACTGTGATGTTTGCTTTATACAATATATTTATATATGGTACATAATTTAGACACGCCATTTAATGCTCATTTAATTTTTTTCTTTTTTTTTTTTTTTTACTACTTTCTGCATTTTTTATACACACAGAAAACATCAAATATATGGAATTATATAGTAAATGTTTTTCAAGAGGCTACTGTGAGGATTTGAATCTAAAAAAAATTAAAATATATATATTTAGTACAATTATTTCAGTTTTTTCTTTACTACGTAATTCCAAATATCTTACTTCATATATTTGATGTTTTCTGTGTGTTTAGAAAATGTAGAAAGTGGTAAAAATAAATAAAACGCTGAATGAGAGGCTGTGTCCAAATTTCTGACGTGCAAGTTTAAAAAATATTTTAGTCTTTATTTTGTTGGTAATGTATTTGAAAAGTTTAATTGTATAATATAAATAATTGTGTGTTATAGAGATGATTAAAACCTCTGGGCCTGAGCTGGAACATGAGCTGTAGTTACTTGGTATTTGCTTATGTGCTTCAGATTGTTACGGTAATGATGATGATAATAATAATAAATAAATAAATAAATAAAAATAATGAATAAATAATAATGGAACATACATCTAAAGTTTATTTGAATAGATTCTTTTTTCAGACCAGGCTTCAGTTTTCGTCCCTGACGTTTGGACCGGTCGCTCTCGCTCCTCCTCACGTTGGTCATGTGACGTTGGTCATGTGACGTTGGTCATGTGACGTTGGTCATGTGACGTGTCCAGTTCTGCTGATTTAAACAAACTTAAGCTCGGTCTGAAAAAAGAATCTACTGAAATCTGAAGAGCAGGAGAAGCTCATCAGTCTGTGCGACTCTTTCTAATTATATATTTTATTTTTGTAAAAAAAAAAAAAATAAAATAGATTAAATACAGAAGTGTGAATGATTCAGGAAACTCAAGATACGCACACATGTACACACACATGTACACACATGTACACAGATATACACACATGTACACACACATGTACACACATGTACACAGATATACACACATGTACACACATGTACACACATATATACACACATATACACATATGTACACACATGTACACACATGTACACACATATATACACACATATACACATATGTACACACATGTACACACATGTACACACATATATACACACATATACACATATGCACACACATGTACACACATGTACACACATGTACACAGATATACACACATGTACACACACGTACACACACATATACACACATATACACATATGTACACACATGTACACACATGCACACACACACATACATACATACTCACACACGTGTACATACACGCACACAAGCATATACAAACACATGCACATATATACACATATGCACACATACTTACAGACACACTTGCATACAGAAACACACACACACGTACAGAAACATACACACATGTACACTCACATATACACACATATTTATATACATATATACAGACACATGTACACACAAACACACACGCATACATACACACAAGCACATAGACACACACACATACATACAGTACATATATATTTACACACAAACACACACACACACACACACACACAGTACATATATATATATTTACACACAAACACACACAAACACACAAACACACTCACACACAGTACATATATATATATTTACACACACAAACACACACGCACTCACACACAAACACACACACACACACACTCACACACAGTACATATATATATTTACACACTCACACACACACACACACTCACACACAGCGATAACCCATCAGCGCTGGCCGAGTGTTGTTTAATCCAACCTGACTTGCACTCGACAGCAAAAAGCAAATTCACTTCCACTCACAGTCTGGCAAACCAAGCGCTCTTCACATAAATGGCCGTGCTTCGCTGTGTGTGTGTGTGTGTGCTGGTTTTACCCACCGGCGCACACACACTTTCTGATGTTGTGCTTGTTATTTTGGTGCTGTTTTTTCCTGTAGCTGCATGTGTGTTTACATATATTGGCGGTGACAGGCTCTTGAGCTGTAGCCCCCTCATTGTGTGACAGCAGATAGCCAGGCCTCTCTGCTCCCTATTGTTTGAGGGCTGTCATCAAAACCAAGCCTGTGCAGCCATTTACACTGTCCATGTGTGTGGGAGACTCAAGTTTTCTCTAACAACGCTAACAGTGTTTTATGTGCTAATTGAAGTAGGTTTGTTTTCCTGTGCGCACGTTGGGGTGTCGCCGGCGAGCCATCGGGTGACGTGCTGAGGGTTTGACTGGCGCTTCAGCATATGCCCCACTCATCTCCATTGTTCGGCCCTCGTTGGCCGGCCCGAATAGGCCCAAGTGCCTGTTAGCTACCGCGCTGACGTCTGTGGAGAGGTGACGGTGAGCGAAACAAACACACACATAAATACAAAAGGGCGTAAAGTGGGTCCCACACAGGTGAGATGTTATTTTTGCTCACTATGCTCAGTATCCCGGGTGCTTGATGTTTTATTAGCATTTTTGTATGATGCTGTTGAAATGAAACACGCTCAACGACTGCGAAAGGGGTTATAGAAGTAAATAAAGTCACAACATGTACTTTTTACACTTTAAATACACACAGAAGATGTCACATTTATGAAGTAAGGTATGAAAAATGAAATAACTACTAAATATTTTGAGCGAGGTGTGTCCAAACTTTTGATTTTTGACCTTTTTTTTACATTTAAATATTCTGTACAACAGCTGTTAGCACTTCCAGGTTCGATTCTGAAACTTCCACGCTTCCTGTTCGCTTTTTATGTTCTCGTAATCCGAAGGTCGCAGGTTCGAATCCCGCTCTCGACGTAGCAAACATCATTGGTCGAGCGGTTACATCCACAGACCCACAGTTCGACGGTGCGATTCCTTTTGATTTTTGACCTTTTTTTTACATTTTAAACATTCTCCTAACTAGATAAAACAGCCGTTAGCACTTCCAGGTTCGATTCTGAGACTTCCACACTTCCTGTTCGCTTTTTATGTCCCTGTAATCTGAAGGTTGCAGGTTCGAATCCCGCTCTCGACATGGAAAACCGTCTTTTTACAAAATAGGTCACACGTCGCTGATATTCGGACGTATTCACACATATAAAATCCAGTCACATTTGCACATTTGACCCTTCGTTTTCGTATCTTGTGTCGACCCCACACAATCTGACGTCTTCGGGTCAGAAACGCACGTCGGGATTCTTCAGCCCGTCCGTATCCTGTCTCAGAGCGGGACGAGGACAAACTGATGACCTCACTTCCTGTTCAAGACAATTGTTCACAAATATGAGGAGATTCAACAAGTGCTAGTTCGGACATAACAATCCCATAGACGCACACACGCACACACACACAAACGCACACACACTCTGTTTATTGACTCTATTGAACACATTGTACTGTCTATTTGCGCTTTTCCCAGTCTCTTCCCTGTCACTGTTGAGTTTCTCACTAACAAAACATGGAGATGACCCTCCTCCCGACAGTTTAAAACAAGACGGAACCTGCACATCACTCAAAAGTTTGGAAAATGTTTTTTATTTTAATATTTTACAACTTTCCACACATGCAACACATCAAATATATAAAGCAAGATATTCTGAATTATGTAGTAAAGGAAAAAATGTTAAACAAATATTTTGCAACAAAGGAAAACGGTTGAAGGTTTGAATTTAAAATATAAAAAATATATATATTTAGCAGAGTTATTTAATGTTTTTTGTTACTACATAATCCTATATATCTTACTTCATATATTTGATGTTTTTTGTGTGTTTATAAAATGTAAAAAATTGTAAAAATAAAGAAAATAAAACTGAAGGAGTGATAGAGTATATTATCTTATGTATTGACTTATTATAAACATGTTAAATAAAAGATTAATTAAGACTTAATTAAGAAATTGCATAAAATATACAACAGAAATATTTCAGATTGTCATTTTTTGTAAGTTTTTGTAAGATTTAAAAATGGGTAAATATATATAGTGGTGAGGAGAATATTTTCGATATATATTTAATTACAGAATACTGATTTTTCAAATTAAAATGTGTTTTGTAACTTATTTTGTCACTTGGTCCTATCAAAGTACTGCGTTCTGAATACTTGCAGTACTTGCACACAGAGTTGCGTTATATTATACTATAAAAAACATGTTTATAGTCACTTCCAGGTCAGTTTTCAGTCACATTCATCGACTCCAAACGTCTCATGTGGTTTGTGTCTGTTGGCAGTGCTGCAGTACCGCTCGTGTCCTGCAGGTGGGAGCAGTGGCCACAGTTTGACAGTTTCTTCTTTTCCTGACGTGAGTGGGACAGTGGGACAAACCTCAGAACAGGGCTGAGGTGATGCTTATTTAGACTTGAGAACATTAAAATCATCCTAAGTTTAAAAGCGTTTTTGCAGGAACGGAAAGATGCTGTTTTCATTCAGGTTCTCACACTCCTACAGCAGTGCATCGTGGGTAAATCCATATTGTCCATTTGGAAAGACTTGGAAGAAACGCGGAGGAACAGCTGATTGCACATTGTCACCGCTTATGTTTGCTTTGACGTGCGCTCGTATGTGTGCTTTTAATTGATCCGGGCGGTCGCAGTCGATAAGGCGAGTCTTAAGGCGTTCGGGGGATGAGTGAGGGAGTGGGGGATTGTGGGGGATTGTGGGAGTGCGGAGGGGAAGGCAAAAATAAAGGGGGAAGATATTGATCAGGTGCAAAGTGTGTGTGAGTGTGTGTGTGGAGTTTGAAGTTCACCTCACCTTCCAAACTGCTGCCATCATCACTGTACAGACCTGCCTGTACACCAGCCCTTTAGTCCTTTGTCTTAGGTTTGTGCGGCGTTCCTCGTTTGTGTGCTCGTGTGTGTGTGTGTGTGTGTGTGTGTTTGCGTGTGTGTGTGCAAGCCCAAGAAGCAGATAAAGGCTAAATTGAGCTGTTTTGATTGTTCGGTGAGAGTGCCGGGAGCAGCGGGCCCCTTGGCTAACACACACACGCTGATAATACAGTGGCGAGCGGCGCACTCCTCCTCGTTCCCCGCCTGTCTCTTAAGTGTTGTTGGCAACGACGGTTAAATTTTTTTAATTACTAGTCAGAGTAACTTTCTATCTCTGGATTAGGAAGCATTTGTTAACGCTAAACTTGGGTGAAATCCTGCCGTCTCCGTGTGGCACTTCCCGTAGACGCTGTTTACACATGTCGCCGTCGTCGTCGTTTGAATCGGCTCCAGGCTTTTCTCGAAGATTGAATAAAATGTGACCTGCAAAATTAATCGGATTTAAGTGTTTACTTTCTGCGTCGGGGTTGACTATGAAGGTTCAGTTGTTCCAAAAAGTTTGACTGTGTAAATGTTGAATTGTTCACTAGTAAATACAAAGAAATATATATATTTTATGGTTACAAATATCATTTTACGCTTACAAATATCGTTTTTTTACGGTTACAAATATCGTTTTACTTATACAAATATTGTTTTACGGTTACAAATATTGTTTAACGCTTACAAATATGATTTTTATGCTTACAAATATCGTTTTACGGTTACAAATATCGTTTTACTGATACAAATATCGTTTTATGGTTACAAATATCGTTTTACTTTTACAAATATAATTTTACGCTTACAAATATCATTTTACGGTTACAAATATCGTTTTTACGCTTACAAATATCGTTTTACAGTTACAAATATCGTTTTACGCTTACAAATATCGTTTTTACGCTTACAAATATCGTTTTACGCTTACAAATATCGTTTTTACGCTTACAAATATCGTTTTACTCTTACAAATATTGTTTTGCACTTACAAATATCATTTTTACACTTACTAATTACAAATATCGCTTTACTCTTACAAATATCGTTTTACTCTTACAAATATCGTTTTACTCTTACAAATATCGTTTTACACTTACGAATATTGTTTTACAACTTTGTAATTTTACACATATAAATCTGAAAATTACGCTCTCACGAGTTTTGAGACATTCGTTGCACCAAGTTTGTCTCTAAAAGATCCGTAAGCTCAGCAACTGAAGATGGAGGGGCGGGGCAGGGGGCGGGGCTAGAGGGGTCGTGGTTGCTGTGGTAACGGCTAAACAGGTTGATTAACAGTAAACTTCAGACAGTACGGCGCCTTTATGTGACGTTACGATGAGCTTTATTCACCTTTTAATAAGTTGTACCAGGGTGAATTTTTGTTTAGCCGTCGCCATGACAACCACGGTCCCTCTAGCCCCGCCCCCTGCCGTCCTCAGTTGTTACATTCACGAATCTTTTTGAGACAAACTCGACGCAACGAACGTCTCAAAACTCGTGAGAGCGTCATTTTCAGATCTGTATGTGTAAAATTGCAAAGTTGTAAAAGTAGAATGGTATTTGTAAGAGTAAAACGATATTTGTAAGTGTAAAAAAATTTAGCGTACAAATCAACTTTCTGTACTTTCATAGTGAACTGCGGCGCTTTGCAGTAAACTTCTATGTTCTGTACTGTCCTGGAGGATAAGTCACACCAGACAAAAAATGCAGAATAACGAAGAAAAAAACACATATCTCTGAAAAAAGTGACACGTCCAGAAAATACAGTGCATGGATGTGTTTGGTAATTTTGTTTTCCGTGTGGTAAACTGATCGTCATGTGTAAAAATGTTTTGTAAATGAAGGCGTGAGCTGTGCAAATGGCTCCGTCAGACGATCGTGGCGTTGCTCCTCGTTCGTTTACCGAGGCCAGTAATTGTGTCATTAATATATTTGATTATCGCTGCTTTAACATAAACAGACGATCGAGGTGCGTTTCTGTTCATCCTTGAGTCGTGAAAGAACAGTGTGAGTAAAATGAGCAGCGCTTTAGACCTGCTCCGCTCTGAATGCCCCTCGGGAACCTCTCCATTCACAAACCTCCCAGCGTCATGGAAGTATTTGCTTTTAAAGGATTTAAGAGGGAAAATACATATTTGTTGATTGGGACGTGAATGAACCCAGCCCACGATCCAGACAAACCGTACAATTATGTAAATGCATCAGACCAAACCACTGAGGTTTGGAGGAAAGGATCTGGAGAAGGAACCAGCACATACACACACGAGCACATACACACACACACACATACACACAGGAGCACATACACACATACATACACATATACACATGAACACATACACACACGAGCACATACACACATACACATATACACACATACACATATACACATGAACACATACACACGTACACGAGCACATACACACATACATACACATATACACATACACACGCACACGACACATACACACATACACATGAACACATACACACACACACACGAGCACATACACACACATACACACAGGCAAACGCACACGAGCACATACACACACATACACGCACGAGCACATATACACACATGAACACATACACATATACATACACGAGCACATACACACACATTACACATACACATATACATACACACAAGGCAAACGCACACGAGGACATACACACATACATACACACACGGACACATACACACATACACACGCACACGAGCACATACACACACATACACACACGAGCACATACACACATACATACACATATACACATACACACGCACACGAGCACATACATACACACACGAGCACATACACACACGAACACATACACACAGGCAAACGCACACGAGCACATACACACAGGCAAACGTACACGAGCACATACACACATACATACACATATACACATGAACACATACACACGTACACGAGCACATACACACACGAACACATACACACAGGCAAACGCACACGAGCACATACACACAGGCAAACGTACACGAGCACATACACACATACATACACATATACACATGAACACATACACACGTACACGAGCACATACACACACGAGCACATATACACAGGCAAACGCACATGAGCACATACACACATACATACACATATACACATGAACACATACACACGCACACAAGCACATACACACATACATACAAATACATATACACATGAACACATACACACACGGCAAACGCACACGAGCACATACACACTCATACACACACGAGCACATACACACACAAACACATATACACACATACACACACGCACGAGCACATACACATACATACACACAGGCAAACGCACACGAGCACATACACACATATACACACAGGCACACACACATGCCCATACACATGTACATACACTCACACACATACACATACACACATTGCAAACGTGCATACACACACACATACACATATACACATGAACACATATACACACACAAACACACACATTGCACATGTACATGCACACACAAGCACACATATACACACATACATTCACACTGTATATGCACATACACTCATGCACACATGCACATAAACCCATACACATATTCACATACACACATACACATACTCACAGACACACACACAGGGACGCTCTGGATATTGTTCTGTAATCCTGCACTTACACAGACACACACACACAGACACACAGACACACGCACACACACGCATACACGCACACACACACACACACACAGTTACACACACACACACACACACACACACACACACACACACACACACACACTTACACACACTCCAGGGATGATGTCTGTGGAGGTGGATAAAATAGGTCTATTGTAATTCGATAGATGGCTTTTCCTCAGATAATCTGCCTTAAACAGATGATCATTTTGGGAGTAGATTTGATTGATGTGGGACAGACAGTGGGACATGAAGAGCCACAGAGACGAGGGATGTTCTCTGTGTGAACCGACTGAAACGCTGCGGCAAAATGGAGATTTGGACCAGCTACGCTCAGAACCTGTGTTTCTACATTTGTGTCTGTGTCCAGAATCATCGTCTTTTAGATTAAAGCTTCGAGATGACGCAAAACTGACTCTTATGAGCTTTAAGTCGTGTTTTAATGATGTTACTGCATCAAAAACAGACCTGGAGCTGTGTTTTGTTTCATTCACATGTTCGAGTAACTATATTATTAGTCTGTAACATTTCCAAAGCTCAAAACGCTCTGTTCCACCTTGTGATGTCATCAAGTGGTAGTTTTCAAGTTAAAAGCTCATTTTTGACTTTTAGTTCAGCAGAGATTGGCAAATCCACGGCTTGAAATGATCCAGATTATTCTAGAAATGAAGGTGTGTGGAGTTTAAAAAGACAGCGGAGCACTTCCTGTATCACCACATGATGACATCACAAGGTGGAACAGAGCGTTTCAGTTTGAGAGAAGAACTTAGGTTAAATCTGCACTTTTGTTTGTGATGAGGAAACGTCATTAAAACAGATCAGAAAACAGCGTAATATGGGCCGCTTTAAGGTAATACGGGCCCTTTAAAACAGCGTAATATGGGCCGCTTTAAGGTAATGTGGGCCGTTTAAGCCTGTTTATTTATTTCATACATTTCAATGAGAATCAAGGTAATTTTATTCTCACAGCAGCCATACTTTTCTCCCAGTTAAACCTGAAACGAGCAGTCAGACACGATTCTATTTACCTCCCAATAAAACTATCTGCCCGTGTATTTGACGCCGCTCTCCTCGCAGATAAAACGCCAATTAGCTCGAGTAGCTTTTGAAGTTCCTCCTGCTTCACATCCTTATCCAGCGCCGCTCCACCTGCCATTTCCGAGCCTTTCATTTGCTAAAGCACATTAGAGTCCCGCTTCCTTCCATCCGTGTGTCCTTCTGTCCTTCCTGTCCTGTGTTTTGTGTATTTCCCTGCCCTTCCTGCCTTTTTTTCCTCCTCTCTCGACATAATCCTCCGCTCGAGCCCCCAGGTTGCCGTAGAAACATCAATAACATTCGTGCTTGACAACATCTTAGTGCATTAAAGTGGTCATAGGGGGAGCGGGCTCAACAGGCGCACGCTCGCACGTGTACGCTCCGGAGCGCCGCCAAAATGGCAACTACTCGCCAACACCACCCTCGCCACCGCCACCTCCACCGCCACCTCCACCGCTGCTGCTGCTGCTACCAAAGCCACAAAAGAACTGTAACGTAATGGCTCATGGGTAATTCCTGCGTTTTTACTGTTCCAGACGATGATGGACGTCTGTGTGGAAAGTTTAGGGAAAATGACATTGTTTAAGTGTTTGGATTATGACACGGATTTACTCCAGTTTAGATTATTATGAAATATCCTGGATTATATAAAACGGCCCATTTTACACTATCTTAAAGGGCCCATATTACACTGTCTTAAAGGGCCCATATTACACTATTTTAAAGGGCTCTTATTACACTGTCTTAAAGGGCCCATATTACACTAGTTTAAAAGGCCCATATTGCACTGTTTTAAAGGCCCATGTTACACTATTTTAAAGGGCCCATATTACACTAGTTTAAAGGGCCCATATTACACTAGTTTGAAAGGCCCATATTACACTAGTTTAAAGGGCCCATATTACACTAGTTTGAAAGGCCCATATTACACTAGTTTAAAGGGCCCATATTGCACTGTTTTAAAGGCCCATGTTACACTATTTTAAGGGCCCATATTACACTAGTTTAAAGGGCCCATATTACACTAGTTTGAAAGGCCCATATTACACTAGTTTAAAGGGCCCATATTACACTAGTTTGAAAGGCCCATATTTCACTAGTTTAAAGGGCCCATATTGCACTGTTTTAAAGGCCCATGTTACACTATTTTAAAGGGCCCATATTACACTAGTTTAAAGGGCCCATATTACACTAGTTTGAAAGGCCCATATTACACTAGTTTAAAGGGCCCATATTACACTAGTTTAAAACGCCCATATTACACTATCTTAGAGGGCCCATATTACACTAGTTTAAAAGGCCCATATTACACTATCTTAGAGGGCCCATATTACACTAGTTTAAAAGGCCCATATTACACTAGTGTAAAAGGCCCATATTACACTATCTTAGAGGGCCCATATTACACTAGTTTAAAGGGCCCATATTACACTAGTTTAAAGGGCTCATATTACATTATTTTAAAGGGCCCATATCATGCTATCTTAAAGGGCCCATATTACATTATTTTAAAGGCCCATGTTACACAGTTTTAAATGGCCCATATTAGACTATTTTAAAAGGCCCATATCACTCTGTTTTCTGATCTGTTCTAATGTCGTTTCCTCGTCACAAACAGACCTGTCAGTTGTGTTGTTTTGTTTCATTCACATGTTTAACACACAAAACCTGCAGATTTAGGCTGAGTTTTTCTCTCAAACTGAAAAACACTCTGTTCCACCTTGTGATGTCATCATGTGGTAATACAGGAAGTGCTCCGCTGTGTTTTTAAACTCCACACACCTTCATTTCTAGAATCATTTGGATCATTTCAAGCCGTGGAATTGCCAATCTACTACTGAACTAAAGGTAAACGGTAGATGTTAACTTGACAAACTACCACTTCATGACATCACAAGGTGGAACGGAGAGTGTTGAGGTTTGGAGATGTTACAGACGAATAATAAAGAGTTACTCAGTGAAACAAAACACAACTCCAGGTCTGTTTTTGACATTATAACGAGGTTTAAAGTTCACAAGAGTCAATTTTGTGTGATATAGGACTTTAGGAACTTTAAATAAAAAGAGGCCTGTCACAATAAATACTTTAATACTACTACTACTACTACTACTACTACTACTACTACTACTACTACTACTACTACTACTACTACGGTGTACAACCACAATATGTTTTAATATTTAGTCAAATCAACTTCAAATTCATCCATAGCGTTTTAGGGAACAAACTGTATTTTCTCAAATGCATTTCCTCCATAGAGACTCGAGTTTTAGCTCCAAAAAATGAGGCAAAATTTGAGATTTTAGACAAATTCTCAGTCAGATCTAGTTTATTTAAATTCTAAAAAAAATCAAAAAATCCCCTCTGTGAGTTTTAGTATCAAATATATAGAAAAATATTTAGAAATTTAAGCTTGACTCTATATTTTTCTGTTTTGAATGTCCCAAAAATGTCTGTTTTTTGACTAAAAACGCCTCATTTTTATATAAAACCATGTCATGAAGAAAAACTTGTAATACATTTTTTTCTTGTATTAATCTGGGTAAACCACAGGAGAAGTTTAGAAGCGACGTCTCTAAATTTAAGATTTTGTCCTATTCACCTGCAGCGTCTTGGTTTGTAAAGTGGAGGAGGGTCCTGTCGTGGTGGGATTATCTTTGGTGGCTTTGTCCCCGCCAGGTGTGCCTCCACTGCGCGACCTGCACTTTGACCTTTGACCTTTGTGTACAGGGAGGAGGGGAGGAAATCGACGGAGGGGAACA
>JAIEZT010000441.1:31983753-32021253 GCA_019594935.1 Periophthalmus modestus
AAACAGTCTATGTGTGGATCTCAACCCCAAGACTTTGACATTGGCACTTTATGGATGGATTTTGTGATATCTTCTCTTGGGATTCATTCATTTTTCGAGATGTTGGCGAGCTTATCGGCATCTGTTTGGCTCTGTGTTGTGATGATGTCAGGTATGTAGGTTAAGGTTCTAGCAGGGAGGTTCATGATAAATAAAAAAAAGGTAAATACCATTCTATCATGAAGTATAATATCAGACATTAAACGAGACCTATTGAAACTCATGTATTCCACGAGCGACACAGAGACCAAAAAACCCGAAGTGGACAAAATTATCCCCAAAACTATACAGGTGTGAGTTTTTTTTTTTGTTTTTTTTTTAACATATATCCAAGCCTTTGCAATAATAAACACCAGGAAAGAAGAAGAAACCGCTTTAGTACTTAGTTTGCATCCTATAAAAGGATTCATAGAAGTTATATTTATGCAACCCTCTACAGCCCTCAAAATCTCATCGTAATACAGAGAAGAAAAAATAAACAAAATGTTTCCACTAGTTTTTTTGTTGGCCAAAGGGAAAAGTCCCACTATAAACACTAACTCCCAAAACTATCCTTGTTCCATTTGTCATACTGAGAGCTTAATAAAGTATATAGTAGGCTTTGTATCGGGCCTAGTTCCTGTTAGTTATGTACTTTTTTTGCATTTTTTCTTCCAAGGGAAGAATATGGGACCCGGGATTGACCTCATTTGAACAGAAGTTTATTTTGGCATGTTGGAAACATTGTTTGAGGAAGGATTTAACACAAGTTCTACTTTGGAAAACTGTAAGTTGTTTTTTTTTTTTTTTTTTTTTTTTTTTAATATATTTAGTCAACACGCGTATGTACATAAGATTTATGTGTAATCCCTCAGTCGTCAGGTCTGAATCCATCACAAAGAAAAATGTGAAATCTGTTCAACGGACAAAACATTGTAGGAGTTTGAAGAGTTTCGGTGCTTAATCCAAGACACTTCTTAAGTTCTGGGCAGTTCTGGATGAGCAGCCAAACGACCAAAAAGGTCTGTCATCTACAAGTTTTGTACAGTTGGAACAGATTTTTTTTTGCATATGTAGTAGCCTATTAGCCTTTCAAACACACAGAAAGCAATAGAGAGCTAGACAGGTTGGGTTGATGTTGCTTTGGCCAGAGTCATTTGTGTGTTTTTGTGAAATCATCATTGGGGCCCTTGAAAATAAGTTATAAGACTCAGGGTATTACAAGCGGTGTTTTTTTTTTTTTTAGTGTTTTAGTGTCATTAGCTCCTCCCGTCTCAGACGCTTTAAAAATAAGACAACTTGTTTGTGATCCAGCAGTCCAGTGTTGCAATTCTGACAAGGGAAAAATGGAGAGAAGTAGAACAGCTGGCGGGGAACAAAGCAGCCAAAGTTTTTTACTCCTTTTCCTTCAAATTTTAGGCTTAGGTTGACAGTTTTTAATTTTTCGCTTTTTTACGCGGATTCAGACCTGGCACGAGTGTTTTGAGGGGATGTGATTACACAGACGTCTGCTCTTGCCTATTCTCCCCCCAGTATTTGTTTAAACTCTTACAGACGGTTCTGTCCATTTAGTGCTAGTAAACAGTAAGCGGTTGGCACACCACGACTCTTGAACCCCCCTTTTTTTCACGTGCACCTTCTGATGGTGTCGATGGTGGAAAAGGATGAAAGGAAGCCGCCTCCGCGCATCGTCGTAAATACGCCTCTTGGAAGCAGTACTAGGGCCAGTCAGCGACGGGCATCCATAGAGACTGTCATCAGAGGAGACTTCGCTGTGGTGGGAACGTCCGTTTGACGCCAAGTGGCTTTACTCACCGTGCACTTCCATGCCCTCATGGAAAGTCCCGCGGACGCCCGCTCCTGCCAGTGAAAAAACAGGCAATAGGGGGTTTAACAATAAGCACGGATTAACGGGGCTGGAACCATCCCTTCCCAATACATCCAGAGTCACCTACAGGGAGGGAGTTCGTCTCTTACAATTAAGGCAATGGGAGAGAAGTTTTTTTATTTGTACTGCCCAATCATACAAAAACGTAATTCAAAAGGTTGCTGTTACAGAAGAAAGAAGATTATAAGAGGCAAAAAACATTTCACATCACAAACAAGCAAATTCAAAGACTAATAATCCATAACATAATAAAATACGCACAGCTAGGAATGTGATGAATAAAACAATATCGTCTTTATCGTGTTAAAAAAGGCAGACAAAATCATTCGTGGTGAGTTGGCCTTTTTATATTATTATGATATCGCCAACAAAGGATAATTCACATTGTGTCTCCAAAATGGCAGAAAAAAAAAAAAAAGAAAAAAAGAATAAAAGAGAAAAAAAAACCCTAAGTTATCCCCTGATTATCCTCGGGAGCACTGCTGTTGCATTATAACAACAGGTACAAAACTATATACAAAGAAAGAGCTGTTTAAAAATGGAACATGTTTCATATCCTAGAGCCATTTTTTGTACAACTGTCCGCAACCATATATGATCGTAAATCGCCTCTTAATCGCAATATTTCACCATGATAATCTTGACACCCCAGAGGATTTCAAGATTCACTCCCATGCCCTCCAGCACAGTAAACAGGAAACTGGTTGAGCCGGGCTTTTAACAAAAACTTTTAACAAAAGTATTACAAAGGCAAGTGATTTAATCCTCTTACATTTAACTCATTCTTGTGTTATTGTCAGACTTGCAGGTTTTTTTTTGTTGTTTTTTTATCTATTTAATACGCCTCTTCTCATTTGGTTGATGCGACTTGTGTGGGAACGAGGACAAAGGAAGGAAAAAAAGGCGTCTCTTACACGATCGTCGATTCCTGTTGGTCATTGTCAATCTTTCTCGTTCGATCTCACACTGTCCCTGTTTCAACTTTTCTGGTGTCATGAATTTGTAAGGAAGTGATGGTGGATCTGCTCCAGACCTTGTTATGGAGTTTCGGTGAGTCTGAGTACCTGAATTTACCTCTCGTTCTTTCCGGCGAACCCCATTTGATTTTTACACACTGTGAATTATGCAAGACCCCATCTTTTTTAGGAGGTTCATTTTAAGTTAATTTACTTATTTTAATGCAAGACCGACAAACATACTGTGACAGTATATACCAAGGTGGCGAAAACGTATCTAGTGTATTGTTATATTTCCATGATTTTGGAGGGGTAGGGGAGGGAGGGGTTAGCTGGGGACAAAAAAACCAGGGCGGTTAGCGGGACAGCAGAGGAGGAGTAATATCAGTTAATTCTTAATTTAGAAAAAAAACAAAAAGAACATAGCGAAATTGTAAAATGGAGAAAGAAAAAGTAAAATAATTTTTAAAAAAATACTACTACTAAAATTAACACAGAAATAAATTATATTAGTATAATCAATGAATAATAGCAAGATTACAAAAAAACTATATTAAAAAAATAATAAAACCAAAATAAATAAAGAAAGGCGTTTTACAAAGGCCTCTTTAATCAACAGGATGCCTGAAATTACAAAATGCAATGTGATTAAAACTTTTTAAACTCCAGTGTGTAGTACAACGAACAAGTGATTATATCTCTGCTATCAATTGCCTTTATAAGAACTTTTAAAGTTGTAAATTGACTTATAGGGACGCCCCCTTGTGATTAGTAACTGTATATAATTTTTCTCTGAACTTTTGCCGCTGTCTGAACAACACAAAGCTTACTTGGAGACAGCATAGCAGGTATTTCTCCGTGGTTCAGATTGGTCCCTGGATGGGGATAACGGATGGGGCCGCTTGGAAAAGTTGTTATTAATTTACAAAAAAAAAAAAAAACAAAAACAAAAAAACAAAACAAAAAAAACAAACAAACAGGGACCAATATTCAATTTTTTTTTTTTTCAATCCAAAAAGGGTCTATAAGATCGAACGCGGTTCTACTTTAAAAAAAAAGCCTTGTAATGGTGCTGACACACCGAGAGCACGAGCTACAGTCCAACTACAGTATAGAAGACTCAGGTGTGCTGATTCTTCAGCCAGGAAAGCCCTGCAGGGGTTGCATGTTCTAACGGCCACACGGGGCGCCGTCTGCCGCCTGCTGTTTGTTTATACCATCGAACTTCCTTCTTTATTTCACCCACGCTTCTGCAAGTATTAACTATATCTATATAACACACAATATATAGCTTTATTTGCAAAGAGACACCCACTTAACTGTGTAGAGAAGTAGAGAGACGACTTGCTGGGTTAGGTGGGTTTGAGAGTGGCACACGATGGGACTGTCGGAAGTAAGTGTTGTCTGCGTTACACTTTGAGGCGTTTGATGGTAGTTGAACATAATCATTCATTGTTATATAAACAGGAAATAGTTTGTAATGCGTTCCTGGGAAGATAGATCTTGTCTTTATTTTTTAAGGCCGTTCGTTGCTGTGTTTTTTGTTCTACTTCTGTTAAGGTGTTTGAGTTGTCATTTTTAAAAAGAAAAGGGTGTTATTTAAAGCATGTTGTCCTGAATTATTATAGAGGCGAATATGGGAAAAAAGGGAAGCGTCGGTTTTTGGGATTGTTTTTGGGATAGGGAGCAAAGAGGGAAGAGGGAGATGCAAGTGTGGTTGGTTGGCGATAGAGCGTGTTCGTCGTTTGTTTTTTTGGCGTTCGTCTCCGTTAGTTTTTTAGTTTTGTGTTATTTTTTTGTTGTTAGTATGAGAGTGTCAAGTGTTAAATCAGAAAGGCAGAAACACCAGTAACCACAATCTGTCCGATGCCACCGTTTTAAGGAGAGGAAGGAGGGAAGAGACTTGAGATGACGTTTAGACTGTTAAAACAAGCCCTCAGCTGATCGATTTGAAGTTTTGAAGAAAGAGGTGTTCCTCTAATCACCGACGGGAGGGGCGGGGCGCCCTCAGTTCTTTTGGTTTTTGTGACTGTCTGGAAAATTTCTTATTGGTCGTGTGTATATTTACGTGGGGCTGGCATTGTGCGTCTTTTGAATTTATCTGGCTTGTACTGTTTTAGAGACTTGGGGCTTGATGATGCAGCAGTGTGTCTTGAAGAGATGGGGATGTTCTGCAGCTTCAGATGTTAATTGTACTCCTTCTTGTCCTCTTCATCATCCCCTCCGTGACATCCTTTGCCAGTCCCCAGCTCTGCCTCCAATGACCTATACATCGTGTCTGGATTCCAGTGTCTTGTCCTGCAGCGATTTTCTGACTGTTCTAGAGTATTCAGTGTGTCTCTGTGGTTGCTGTTACTGGTCAGTTCTTGGCACTTTCTGACGCATTTTTTCAACGGGGCCATGCACCACAAATGAGAAGGAAACTCGGATTTAAAAAGGGCACAGTTGAGAATTTTTCTGAATAGGAGGGGTACTGGGACCCTCGGCATCAATGGCAATTTCAAGGACATGGTCCTTCGTTTGGTTGTTTGAGTGTTGTTGTCTGGTGTGAACGGAAAGAAAAGAAAACGAAGAAGAAGAAGAAGAAACCTCTCCCACATGGTTTTGTTTTGGTACTTGCTTAACGTAATACGCATAAATGTAGAGAGATGTAAAACTCCACTTTTGTTGAGCGCGTTCAATTATGGAACAGCACACTAGTCTGATCAACATTTTTTCCCCTTTAAAAAACAAAATGAAATATCTGCGGTCAGGGCCGAGTTTTTCACCGTTTTGGTAGTCGTAGAAATGTGCTTCGGTAAATGCGTCGCGTTGTTCTGGGATCTTTTATTTTAGGACTGGGGGGGGGCGTGCTGTGCTACTTAACTAAGCGCATGGTCACCGAAAAAAGGTAAAATCATTGTGGAACATAACGAGTCACTGACCCAAAAAGGGAAAAACGAAGATCCATGTTTAGTTGCACCGGCCACTGCCCAAGCACGATTTACGCACCGCGATGGCACGAGATGGCGCAGTTCAGAACCAAAAACTTGAGTTTGTTTTTGGTTTTTGGTTTATTGTTTTGTTTCTTTGTAGTGGAGCCTGTGGTTCCAGGTGTTTTGTCGCTATGTCTGGCCGGTTCTGGTAGAACAAATGTGCAAGTTTTGGTGTTGTTTGTGTTTTTCATACGTCTTGTCCGCAGGTCTTGTTTTTGGAGCAGCAGTCTGCTTATCGTTAATAGGATATTTCTAAAGCGAGGAGGTAAAGATGAGATCGAGTGAGAGATGGGATGAAGAAGTGGGGAGCAATGAACAGGGGCTTTTTTTGTGCATTGTGTGGGGTGTTTGCCAAAGTATTCGGACAAAGGGGACCAAGACAAACGTATCATTTAAATTTAAAAACAGATTTTCTACGGATTATATCTAAAAATTAAACCCAAGCTTCGGGCTTTTTCAAATTGTATTTAACCAGTAGTATTTTTGGCCATTGGCCACACAGATGATTTCATTCTACAAAACAGCGTTAATTTTGCAGGTTTTCTCCTTTGCACTTGTCATTTGGAGGTTTACAGGGTATATGCGCTTTGTCGCAAGTACAGTTGTTTAGTTCAGTTACAGTGGATATAAGATATCGTGACCAAATGCTCCAATTAAGTCTAACGGAATTACCTCACCTTTTCAAAACATCATTTATTATAGGTCCAAATACTTTTGGCAACAAGTGTTAAATATAATTCAAGTGTTTAAATTAAGTTAAAGGGGGACCGAACCGACCGACCCCCCGCACAGCAATGATTACAAAGATCATTGGTAGTAAATGTGTCCAAAAATGTTTAGGAGTTTTACAAACGGGGAAGGAGGAAAAGGATTATGCATGTCTTTTTCACTGTTTTACTGGATGAAAATGGGAGAAAATCTATGTTATTTGCCATACTGACATGGCTCTGTTCTCTCTGTTTGAGCTTTTAAAGCGAAAAATATTTCACATGAAAAACGCATAATTATAAAAAAGCAAAAAAAAAAAGCCTTCTAGCTTGTAGTCCATGACCCTGGTTGTCCCAACGGGCGACTTACTAGGTCTCGGGTTAAAACATTGGAATTGGATGCTGGGATTGTTGCATGCCCTTCAGTTAATAAAAGTCATATTCCTAAAACCAGGGGATGTTTGGTCTTATTCATGCTTCTTTATTGTCAAAAAAACATATTGAATATTGGTTTGTTCTGGTTATGGTGGCACAGAACAAACAAAACAAACCCGCATTCTTACCATTTTAAAATAAAACCAACAGACACAGATTTTGCAATTGAGACTTTAAAATAACAGCAAGGGATTTTGTAAAAAACGGAATAATAGAAGGAGGAAAGGAAAACGTCACAGCATGGCAGGCATGGCCCAGAGTCTACAGTAACAATATCTGTGCTGTTATTTAGGACTCAGCTATGTGAACCCATCATGAATAATGTTTAGGCAGAAAGGACAAGGACTTATGGGATATTGTGTGAGTAGGTAGTGTTGTCCTTTCAGTCTATTGCATAAGACCAATCCATGACTCCTGGCTTCCTTCCTCCTGATTTGTCTCGACTTGGTGATTGTGATTGGTTTGATGGCCTCCATGCAGTTGATTGTTCATTTGAGGCAAAGGTTTGTGCCACCATGCTTTTAAAATGTACAAGCCAAAATGGATGGCGCTGTAGGTATCTGGCTTTAAGAGCAGGACAGAAGAGCTGCTGCTGCTGCTGATGCTGCGCTTCCAAGTTCCAGTTCACAAAAGTCCATGTGGAGAGCCAGGGGGTTTTCGGAAGTCCTACGTTGGCTTTGTGCATATTTGCACTTATAAATCATTTAGTGCAGGTCAATTACAGCGGGCAAGACAATCTGCTCCCCCAGACCAATCTGCCTCAAAACTTTACAAAACAAACACCTTGTTTCTGAGCGCCTTCTCCCTTTCCTTGATTTAAAGGAAGAAAGAAGAAACAGAAAGAAGAAGGAAAAGAAGAGAGCGAAAGAAACAAAAAATGAACAGAGAAGAAGAGTAGTTTCTTACTAAAAATGTTACATACAAACCACGGACATAGACAATTTCTCAAGGGAAATCTAGAGTCTTAGCTAGAAATCTTCAACAACAGCTCCAAGGCACCGTTGTCTTTAAGATTCCAGAACCAGGCCAAGAAAGAGGAGAAAAGAAAAGAAGAGAACTAAGGAAAAAAAGAATAAGCAAGTTAGAAAGTTGCGTAAGGTTCAGTTTAGAGTGAGGGATAGAAGCTGGATTGTTACATGCCCCCCCCCCCCCCCCCAGTGTCAAAGAGGCTGCTGAGGATTTTTTTTTTTTTTTGCGCTTCTTTTTTTTTTTTGTTTTTTTTGTTTGATTTTTGGTTTGAGCCGAGGGCAGGCCAACAGCCCAAAGCCCACAAAGCCCTGCAGGGACTGGAAGCAAGCACAAAGGAGACGGTTTGGTTTTCATGTAAAACAAGGGACAGTCACCTTGTGGTTGGAACAGGGGAGGATCTGACGGGACAGCAGCTAGATTTTATAGTAAGGGGTATTTTACGAGGGAAAAGGGGTTTGCACCCAACGAGGAGGGAGGGTAGGTGTGCTGGGGCCCATATGCCATGCTGTGGGGACGTACCGTCAGGTATGGAACGGCCCCGGGAGACAGTAGGCGGGACAGACAGGGGGGACCGGGGACGGGGACAGTGAGGGGCCACGCTGGTCACAGGAGAAGAAAGACAGAAGCAGGCGGCTGACATCTGTTACACATGTTTAAGGTCAGAGACAGGACCCCCCCGACCCCCACTCACCCGTTTAGCTCCGCTGGGGCCCCCCACTGCGCAGCACACACTCACCACACGCGCTCAGCATGGAGCGCAACATGGACAGGGGGGAGGGGTTCGCGGCTGACTGGGGCTCCCCGCTCCCGATTTTAGACTTCTGCCCCGAACATCTGCAGGACAAAGGCAACGGTCCGTTACATCTATGACCACGATTAAAAGTTAAAATAAAAAACCAGAACAAAAGAAGACTTAAATAATAATAACTACTATACAAACTGAAAGTACTTCTAGCATGAAACGCAGAGCAGTGCTCGTGCATATGAATATAATAAATGTTTTACAATAATTGTACATGCTCAAATATAAACCCATCACTATGGCCTGGTTTAAGTTTCCATGATGCTTCCTTCCCAAAATAGTTGCAATGAATTCTGAGGACGCGTTCAAAAAATGACCCAGTCTATTTTGTGACTTTGTGAATGACGTCGTGGCATGTTCATCACCCAATGAACCATCACCACAAAGACAATACAGAAACGTGACAAAATAACAACAATAGTTGACCCCCATTTTGATTACACAAAATCAAAAATGCTTTTGACAAAGTTCATAACAAAGCATGCAGTTTACGCGAGGAACAAAAAGCTGTGAGTGTGAGCTTTAAAACAAACAAAATGGGAAACAATTTCCTTCATATTCGCAAAAAGTTTCTGGGATAAAATGCAACAACGGAAGAGACACCTCACAAACACGTTACCTCACACCAGGAGAAAGCCTTAACCTTCATTGACGCGTTGTGAACAGTAAAGAGGGAAACCCAACAGTAAAACGTGGACACCTTATTCCCAAATGAGTGAAACCAAAAAAAGGGGAAGAAAAAAATTGACATTCCTCCCCTCCAACAGAAGCCCCCCAGTGTCGGGGACATCATGCATCGTGTATTGTGAGCGTTAACACACAGTCCTCTCGTCCCAGAGCCTGCAATCCTCTCGGCTCACGTGGGGCTGTCTGAACTATGATCCCTGCTCTACCCCCGCTCCTGGGGACGCATGGGGCGGAGCTGTGGGACAGGGGGGGTTGACGTTGGCTTTAGGGGGGACGCTGATGTTTCCTGCCTAAAGTTAGTATTCAGGGACAGGAAGGGCTGTTTTTAGAGGAGGAGTCAATAACGACCTGGAGTCCAGAACACCGAGACTCACAGTGAACGAGGGCCCAGGAGCGACTCCTCGTATGGAAGGCTCTGGTCTTCCAGGCTGTTGCCGGGGAAGCTCCGTGACTATGGGCAGGGGGGGCTGCGCTGACTTGTTTGGTGTGTTACTCACTGGGGGTGGGGCTGGAGAGCGCAGTCCCGCCTTTTTGGGTGGATGTCGTAGGGGACAGCGTCCCCAGACACGGGCTTTCTGTTTGTCCTTGACAGCATGTTCGTGTGATACTTGGTGCGGCGGGTGGTGCCCTCGTCGATGGGAGAATGACGATGCTTGTCCCGGGGCCCGGGTGGAGGACGTGGAGTCCATGCTATCGGAGGAAACAGACAATGCTTCTGGTCTGAGTGTACAGGCGCGTGGGACATTGGCCCACTTCACCGGGGGCTCTCAGCCGTTACTCAGAGCAGGGCGTCCGGCTGAGCTGATGACCTGTTTGGGCCGTCTCTGACCCGACAGAGCGCTCGCCCTGCTGGAGCGAGCGGGAGGCATCCTTATGGCCTTCTTGTGGCGGGACGCCTCCTATCACTCCATGATCAATGATGTGGAGAGACGAAGTAGAGTCCAACTGTGGGAGGTTCTCCTGACTGCCCGACTGCACGTGGACAAAAGTCCGCAAGGTCAAACAGGTCAACAAAAGGTCACTTCGTAACAGTCGTATCTTGATACAACACTTCACACTCCCCTCTGTCCGGTCTATCGCCTCGTCAGGAACTGCTGCAGGGACACCACCATCCGCTGCTGGGGGAGCCGTTCTTTTCCTGATTTGGGCCTGTCCCAGCCGAGCTGTAGGTGGGAGGTGTCCAGGGACCGCCTCAGCTGCAGGGGGCTCTGGTGGGAGTGCGTGACAGGGAGGCTGCTTGCACTTGGACTTTCTACCACTGGCTGGACCACACGTCCTGTGTCCAGGACTCGGCTGAAAACTCGCCACTGCTCTCCACTGTGGGGCCGTCTCATGCTGCCGTTCCCAGTGTGCCTACAACACAGAGTTTTACTAAGATACATGACATATAATTTTACATATTAACTAACGACGAGAAGACAGAGAGTTCAAACATATACTTAACTAACAGCAAGTGACTTGAATGCCACATTCTTAGAATATAAGAAGACAGACAAGACATTTGGGACTAGATGAATTGTTGGATATTTAAATGGTCGGAATGGTGCATGCTGTGGTGAAAAGAGGAAGGGGGTTTGGTGGCGGTGTTAGTGCTGTGAGGAGCGTACTTTGGTGCTCCAGGGGAGAGGTGAGTGTGAGAGTGTCTTGTACTATTACTACGGGTCCTGTTGCTACGAGACTGGAGGGTCTGGAAAGCCTGACGACACAAACACACAAACCACACCACCGAACACACTGTGTTATATACAGTTTTACAGTTTAGAGGTATTCACAGAACAACATAGCACCAACACAAAAGGGGCAGTTTTGAGGAGAGGCCACCCGCTGGGGTAGCAGATGGTTCAGGCAGACAGACAGGGACAGTGGCTCAGAGCCAGAAACGGCCTAAAGAGCCCACAACAAGGACACTGCCCCCCAGAGACGTCCAGAACACAACGAGAGGGAAACACAACGAGAGAACACAGTGAGAGAACACGTGAGCGAACACAGCGAGAGAGCACAGTGAGAGAACACAACGAGAGAACACAACGAGAGAACACAACGAGGAGAACAGAGTGAGAGAACACAACGAGAGAACACAACGAGAGAACAGAGTGAGAGACACACAACGAGAGAACACCAACGAAAAAGAGAGAACAGAGTGAGAGAACACAACGAGAGAACACAACGAGAGAACACAACGAGAGAACAGAGTGAGAGAACACAACGAGAGAACACAACGAGAGAACACAACGAGAGAACACAGCGAGAGAACACAAGAGTAACACAGCGAGAGAACCAATGAGAGAACACAACGAGGGGAGAACACACCGCGAGGAGAACACAAGAGAACACAGCGAGAGAACACAATGAGAGAACACAACGAGAGAACACAGCGAGCGAGAGAAACAAGGGAACACAGCGAGAGAACACAATGAGAGAACACGAGAGAACACAAGGAGAGAACAAGGAGAGGAACACACAGAGAGAGAACACAAGGAGAGAACACAACGAGAGAACACACGAGAGAACACAAGGAGAGAACACAAGGAGAGAACACAAGGAGAGAACACAAGGAGAGAACCCAAGGAGAGAAACAACGAGAGAACACAAGGAGGAGAACACAAGGAGAGAACACAAGGAGAGAACACAACGAGAGAACACAGACGAGAGAACACAATGAGAGAACACAATGAGAGACAAGGAGAACCAAGAAACACAAGGAGAGAACACAAGGAGAGACACACAAGGAGAACACAGCGCGAGAGAACACAAGAGAGAACACTAGAGAACACAGGAGAGAACACCAACGAGAGAACACAAAGACGAGAACACAAGAGAACACAAGGAGAGAACACAAGGAGAGAACACAACGAGAGAACACAACGGGAGAACACAACGACACAACGAGAACCAGTGAGAGAACACAAGGAGAGAAACACAAGGAGAGAACACAACGAGCGACAAACACAGAGAGAACACAATGAGAGAATACAACGAAAGAACAGAGGAGAGAACACAGATTTGCAAGAGAAAAACCTGAGTCCTGACAAATGTGACACTGAAATATATTAATTAAGCTACCCCCCACAACTACACTTACTTACACTATTTTCTGATCTGTGTTAAATGTAGTTACCTCATCAAAACATATACCTGAAGTTCTGTTTTATTTTCATTCACATGTTTAACACACAATCGCTCAAACACAAAAAAACAAACCGCTGTTCCATCTTGTGATGTCATGTGGTAATACAGGAAGTGCTTCATACACCTTGAATAGAATCATCTGGATCATTTCAGCCCTTGAATTGCCTCTACTGAACAAAAAAGTTAAATTTAGCTGTTAACTTGAAAACTTCCACATCACAAAGTGGAACAGAGCATTTTTGAGCTTTGGAGATGTTACAGACTAATAATAAAGAGTTTACTCAAACACATGAGAATGAAAAACAAAACACAACTCCAGGTCTGTTTTTGAGAGATTCTAAACATCATCAGTGTGAGAGTCGTACCACTCAGACTCAGACTCAGACTCTGTCCATCAGCTGCACGTTCACCTTTCTGACGTTGCAAAAAGCCTGACCTCATGTCTGCTGCTGTTAAGTGCTGCATGAGACACCTTCCTCTGGGCTCCACAGAGGAGGAGGAGGAGGAGGAGGAGGTGATGGGCTCTGATGGACATCCTGGACTCACTCTGTGCATTCTGGGAACTCATGTAGTAATATACAGACAGATAGTTTTAAAAGCAGCGAGGTAATGTCGCTGCAGGAGCCTAACTTAATATATCTATCCATCTATAATATCTCCATCTGTCTCCTCCATCTCTCTCTCTATGTCTCCCCCTCTTTCTCTACCTCTTTCTCTCCATCTCCAATCTCGCCTCTCTCTCCATCTCGCCGTCCATCTATCACAGATCTTTTCATGTGAGAATCAGTTCATGTTCATATCTGTGTCATTAATGCTCCAGTGGCAAAGAGCCGTCGGTCTGATTCAGAGCCGTCGGACCTGATTCAGAGCCGTCGGGCTGATTCAGAGCCGTCGGTCTGATTCAGAGCCGTCGGACTGATTCAGAGCCGCTGCCCTTGATATCATTAATCGGAGCTGAGTCAATTCGACTCTCACTCAAGGCTCAGCACCAAAAACGGAACAAAAGAAGCCAGAAAATAAAGAGGGAGAAGGTTTTTGGGAAGAGATCCGGCTCTCTCAATCCGGCTCTCCAGAAGGTCGCCCGACCTCCCGTCTGAATCAAACACAAGCCTGAACCTGCAGATCTGTGCGGATGTCCTACCTTGACTCTTGGGATCATCAGAGGAGCCGGCACACAATCCTCACAGGAAGCATTATCTGTGATGAAAAACAAATCATTCTGAGAGTTTAAGAGGAACCATGTCGTAAAACTGTGTCTGAATGTCTCCCCCTCAACCCCTGACCCCCCTGACCCCCCGAGTCACTGCACAGCCCTGCCCTCTAGTGGACTCTGTCGTGCACTCAGCCTCTCTCTCAGCCTCTATCTTCAACGTCTGTCTATATGGATATATCTCTCTACCCCCTCGCTCTCTCTATACATACTCCTCTCTGTCTAGCTCTCTTTTTATCTATCTCTCCATCTATCTGTCTCTCCCTCTATCCATCTCTATATCTCTCTACTTATCTTTCTCTCTATATTACTCTCTACCCCTCTCTCTAGCTCAGTATCTCCTCATCTATTTCTCTTTATCTCCTCCCTCTCTCTATTTCTCTTTATGTCTCCCTCTCTATTTCTCCAACTCTCTCATCTATCGCTCTCCATCTTTCTCACTATCTCTCTATTCATCTCTCTAATCGCTCTATCCATTCTCTCTACCTCTAGCTTTCTCTCATCCACTTCTCCATACCTCTATCTCTCTCTATATCTCCATCTCTCTCTCACTCTATATCTCTCTGTCTCTCTATCCATCCCCTCTCTATATATCTCTATCTCTCACTCTATCCATCTCTCTATATCGCAACCTCTCTCTATCCATCTCTGTCTCTCTCCCTCTATCTCTATCTCTTTACCCATCTCTCTGTATCACCATCTCTCTGTCCATTTCTCTATATCTCCATCTCTCTCTCGTTCTCTCTATACCTCCATCTCTCTCCACCTCTGTATCTCGATTTCTCTATATCTCTACTTCTCTCTAATATCTCTATCTCTCGGACACTAACAAACAGCATGACCCTTAAACAGCGCCCCTGCGCAGGGAACAGCGTCGACATCCACACACAGCCATTTAGTACATTCGCTCGTCTCTTCACCTTTGACCCTGATCCGGAGCTTGTTCCTGCCGTGGCCAGCAGAGGGCAGTGTTAGCGCCTCACAGTCGATAGCGTTGGACGACAGGGCCAGTTCTTTGAGTCTCTGACCGTTGCGTCGTGTGGAGCCGGTGGAGTCCAGAGATTCTCCTCCGTCCAGGTTATCGATGCTGAGCGCCCACGTGCCTCAGGACCACCCGCCACCGCCATGGTCTGCAGGCAGGTCGTTCATGGCTGCACCGAACCCAGGAAGAAACAAACAACTAAGTGAATAAAGAGTCAGATTTTTTTGATGGGGGTTGTTTTTTTTGTTTTTTTGCCCTACGGGACATTTTGGTTTAATTTTGTGGCTTTATGATAAAGATTTGAGCCGTAAAAGTTTAAATTATTACTTGTACGGTTCATTACAGATGCAAACTTAGTACTATGCTAAATGTTTCATTTCTGCTGTTTATTTACTGCAGCTCGTGGTGGTTTTTTAACAAATATTGTAGATTTACAATAGTTTTTGTGGTTTAAAATCTGCTCTTGGCATAAATGAGTTTCAATTTTAATCGTTTAAATAGTTTAAAATGACAGGCTGATTGGAACAGCTCAGTACTTTTAACTAAATATATTTACTTATCATTTACTTATACATACGTTAACTCATCTTTGGGCTCTGATTATGAATTTGAATGAAAATTACCTCAAAAAATGTAACAGTTTGAGCTGCAATAACACTGATCTTACGCTGTGATCATCATAACCACAAGAACTTATTTTTTTATCTGTTTAATGCAAAAATCAAGTGCCCGGTTTATTAGACAAGTGGCATCGGGAGTCAAATACACGATGTCTAAGGAACTGTGAGATGAAAAATGTAACTGCAAAGCATGAAACATCATGACATGCACAAACCACTCCAGGCGGCGGCAGCAGCAGCAGCAGCAGCAGCTTTGTCTCCCAGCCGCAGAAGAAGAGACCTCAGAACGAGCAGAATAATAAGACGAATGGATCTGGCTCAGAGGAAATACACAAGAGAACGTCCGAGTTCATTTTGAAGTCGTCTGGAGAGAGCAGCCTGGCAGCGGTTAATGTCGATATGAGTTTTAAAAGTCATGCTGTGACCGAGATGAGCGCACACACACACATGAAAGGCAGTCAAACACACTCACTGTCAAATCAGACACACACACACAACACACACACACACACACACACGGCCTTTCATACCATAGACTGTATAAAGAAGTGGACTGAGTGAGTGCGACGTCACCCACAAGCGTTCTGCCCAGTTAAACGAAGCTCATCGAGGCTAGAGCAGTTATAGCGGTGAATTTCAGCCGGTTTCCATATTTAGAATTCCGTCTGCGAGTATCATAGCAACCAAAGAGCCAATCAGGAGCGAGGCTGTTGAAGGTAGCACCTCTTCTCGCCCGCACCGCTGGTTTTAGCAAGGAGCGGGTGAATCATAACGTTAGCGGGCACGATTTGGGGGAAAAAAGAAGGCGCCTGATTTGAAATAAAAAACACGAGGATCATGTAGAGGGTTTATACGAATACATTTAAGACTAAAATCACGAGTCTGACAGCAGCAGCAGTTACAGAGAAATGGACGAGTTTTTTAATAGAAAGTGAATTGGAGCCAGAGTCGATGGAGCTGAAACGCGCTCACGCTCACTTCCTGTTGAGAACGTGGCGTTAGCGGGTTAGCGGGTTAGCCATGTCCATTTATATAAAACAGTCTATGTTTGTGAACACACCACAACACTCTGAAAACACTTCTTATCGACTAAAGGAGGAAAAAGAAGCTTAACTAAATCTTAAAACTGTCACAGCCAGAGAGCGCCGAGGGCAGTCTGGAGCACGAGGTCACGATGGGTCAGTGACAGTTTGTCTAAGTGAAGGCAGCAGGCGCAACCCACAAGAGTGAATCTCACAGGAAGAAAAGCCAAGAGCTGGTCACTGAAGAGATCGATGTGGAGAAGGAGACGGTTTGGTGTTGTGGGACTTGACCTGACGCCTTATTTCAGTGTTATCACTTTAAATTCAACCACAACTGTGCACAAATATGTTTTCTATAAATTGCATATAGTTTTAGATTGAAGTTGTGTTTCATATTTTGGTATTTTAATTAAAAAAAAACACTAAAATGTCCTGCGGTGTGACTGTAACACTTTCATTTAAATAACTCTAGAGTGAGTCTGTTGAGTCATTAAGGTACATTGCATCATTTAATAAACCGACACCTTTAGGAAGCTGAAAAAAAGCTTTTAATGTATGTCCTAATGGAAGATACAGCTGGGATTTAATACGTTTTCTTCTTCCCTCCCTTTGTCGAGCTTATTTAGGATCAAATTTGTAAAATGTGCTTTAAGTTGACCTGACGAATGTGCTCGAAATGAAAATGAAATCTCTACTTTAAAGCTATAAAAGACATACTAAATGTGTTTCATGGCTGTAATCAAAGTGCGTCCTGCAGTGTGACGCCACATTTTTAAAGAGACAGTTACACAGAATCCCAGAGCGCCCCCTGGAGCGTAAATGTCAGATGAGCTCCTGCTGGTTTAAGGGTTAATTTTCTTATTTTTTGTAAAAATGCTTCTTTCTGTGCAGTGTGACGGCTGTATTTATTTAGAAAAAAATACCATTCTAATTGTTAAAAATATATTCTTACAATGGGACAGTTACATAATTATTAAACTTGCACTAGAGATTAATATATCACAAATGTGTAGTGATAATAGTGATAATAGTGAAAAAAGTTTGGATTGTAGTGTAATCCAAAGAGAGTCCTGCTGTGGTACATGAAAAATCCTGCATTTAAAAAGACAGTTACACAAAAACTAGAAGGGGCTCATCTAACATGTATGCACCAGGGGGCGCTCTGGGGTTTAAAGCTTTAAGATACAGGTCAAAATTGATAATTATACTTTTCTTTTTTAGGTAAAATCAAACTTCAGAACATGCGCTTGCTCAATGTCAAAGCTGTGACGTGCGACGGCTGGATTTCCTGAGAAAAAAGTCCCATTATACTTGTTAAAATGACAGTTACATAATTATTCATCTTAATTAGTCATTTATTTGAGGTCACATCGCAGGGCAGGTTCAAACGTCTCAAATATTAAAAGAAAAAAACACAGAAAATTATGTAATGTTTGTGAAAATGCTCCTTATAATAGAACAAGTGGAAATTATTAGTTTTGGGGATTTTGCAACAAAGAAAGTCGCACCGCAGGACAGAAAAAAGGCGTTACACCCCTAAAAACGTCAAGTACCCAGATAAAAATAAAGTTTGTCTGTCCTGCCACATTTCTCTGGATTCAATGACCATTTCTTTTTCGTTTCTCCTGGAGTGAGAGTGACACAGGAAAAGCAGCGGCGGAGGAGGAGAACTAGCTTAGCGGCTAACGGAGGGCTTACACATGGAGCGCGGTAGATGGCCTTGGCTTTGTCTTTCTCCTTGGATCTGTTCCTCATGAATGGCAACCTTTTTAGAGCTGTCGACGTGAAGCAGGAGACAGACAGATGTGAGACAACGACAAAACAGGGTGCAGGGAGAGAGTGCGAGGAAGGAAACGGAAAAAAAATCAAAGAAGAAACAGGGCAGAACAGAGGGATATGGTTAACGTCGTCACACAGAGAGGGACAGACCTGAATCCACAAATCCACAGACAGAAATCGTCATGGAAACGTCTCAAATCTCTATAAACTTGGACTATGCATGGTCTAACAATCAAAATGGACTCGTACATTTATCATTGGGCTTGTTACTACACAGTACGTCTCCATCTACAACAGGACAAACATGGACTTGTTCTGTTTGCACACAGTCACCATCACACAGCCCAATGGAAATGAACCATGGGAGATGTTTTTTCTGCATTACCGTTTTTACACAACACAACTACAACACATCAGGATGAAAACACACACAGGATGTTGAGTATTAAAGGGTGCGATTCAAAAATACATGATACTGATTTCCCAGCTGTAGAATCAACTAAACTATTGTAACGAAAACAGGTTTTTAATCGTAAAAAAGCTAAATTAATGTGCAGTAGGGATGTCAGGATAAGTGGTTTTCCAATTATTGTGAATATTTATGGTTGGATTATCGTTGTCACGCTTGTTTCACACACAAACCCTGCATATTTATAGCTGCGTTCTTCTCTCTTCAAACAGAAAACATGCTGTTCCACCTGTGTGATGTCATCATGTGGTGATACAGGAAGTGCTCCACTGTGTTTGTAAACTCCATACACCTTCACTAGAATCATTTGAATCATTTCAGCCCTGGATTTGCTCAATCTCTACAAAACTAAAGGTAAAAGGAGCTGTTAACATGAAAAGTACCACTTTATGACATCACAAGGTGGAACAGAGCATTTTGAGCTTTAGAGATGTAGACAGACTAATAATGATAAATCCTCAGTCATATGACATTCAACTGTCAGCGCCGCCACATCAAGCCTCTGGAGCCAGATGAAACACTGAGGTCAATTTCCTTAGATTTTTTTTTTTTGTTTTTTTAATTTGCTTTTTAATCAATAATTGTGAATCTTAAAATTGCAATATTTTTCCTCAAAGTCAATCATTTTAGATTGTGACTAGGGATGGGACGACAGGGGGACAATAATATCGTTTATCGTGATAAAAAAGGGTCGACAATAATCATTCATGGGACATTTTATATAATTGTGATAATCGCCAACAAAGATAATCGTCACTGAATGTGCAGAAATGTAAAAAACTACTTATCCGCAGGGGAGTCGACAGGGGGGACAAAGGGGTCTGTTATCCTGGGGTTTAGGGGCCCAGAATTGCACTATCTTCCTATTAATTTGTATTAGAGGGGGGGGCCCGTGTGAGACTTCTTGTCCCAGTTGACGGCCCTGCTCATCCAGAATATTCTCCACTAGATCGTAGTTGTTTTCACTGATGACAAAGTACAAGACTATAACAGTTCTATAAACACTGAACTATTCATAATATTAAAATGATAATGATTCATTTCCAGAACATTTTAAACTGTCATCAGCTTGAATAATTATTGTGATATAATTCGCAATTGTGACATCCCTAATGCGCAGTAAAACAAAAGATAAAACCAAAAATACAAACCTAAAACCCACAGTGAATTGCACCTTTTAATATCTATGGATCTATGTGTAATGCAGCTCCTGGTGTTTGAACAGCTGAACTGCACAGATTAACAAAGTTGACACAAAGCCGCCCTGAATCTGAACTATTCATGGAAACACATCTAGAGCAGGTCAACCTTGGGTCATTGTGCAGTGCAAAGCAAAACTCTAGAACCACTGACGATGGCAATGGACTCACGAAAACATGCCCCGAAAGACTGGAAAGAGGGGTCAGAAGCCCCGTCCAAACTCATCATACCATTGGTGGAACCCTGCACTTGGGCATGAGGCTGCTGCCCTCTCCTCCCTTATGAGATAGAGAAGCAAAGGAGGAGTTAAGACGAGTCCACTGCAGAATAAACTCGATGAAAAGGGCCACTGGTTAAATGTAAAACTGTTATTGCGCTGTTCAGTTACAAAAAACAGAGCGATTCAGCTGTGGAAGGTAAAGAAATAGTACATTTTTAGGTATCTGTCCTTCACTTAAGTACATTTTACATTACATTTTACTTTTCCTTCACTACATTTAAGAGCAGTATCTGTACTTTCTCCTCCACTACATTTTTTTAACAGGTTTGAAAAGTAAAAAGTACTTTTCATATGATTTGCGGGAGTATTTTTACCATGTTCAGCAACATCCCGACTAAAGTTTAAGAGTTTAAGAGCTGCGGCTTTGAGCAAAACTATAATATATACACAAAATTTATAAGAACAACTAAGAAATTGATTCGTGCTGTTGCTATTGATCAAAATGCGTCTAATTTTTAATCAATATCATTACATTTACTTTCACTTTTTACTCTTTAAGTAAATTTTTAAACAGGAACTTTAATACTAATAATACTTTTACTCAAGTCGTTTTTTCATGTGATACATTTACTTGAGTAACTTTTTACCTCTGTATCTGTACTTTTTACTTAAGAAACCTGAAACAAAGCCACTCAACTATCTACAGTCTCAGAAACTACTATATACTGATCAATTATATCACATCTATAGTTATATAAAGGTTAAAATCGACACTATGAGAGTAATCTTTTGAAATATTCATGATTTCAATAGCTCAGTGTCTCAAAGCTAATGCCAACTTCTATTCAAAGCATAAAATATAAAATAAACAACCTTACATTTAAAAGTAAGTAAAATTAAGACAATGCAATAGTTTTTATATGTAGATTACTTCAGTTTGTGATGTTTTAAGATTTAATATACCTCAATATTGTTCTTTTTTCTACAGTTTCCTGAAGTTGAGTCTTTAGACATTCGCTCTCAAGTCTCTATCCACCGTCTTATCTTTAAATACTGATTAATTTTAGTGAGACTCTGCAAAAACCTCATAGAAATACAACTGGACAGGAAGTAGTGGCGCTAACAGTGAGGTCGCCGGGCGCTGTGGTGCAGAGAGAAAGATCTGTTACTGTAACACTTTCTCACTCTGTCTGTAGACGCATGTTATGTTTTATCAGTACTTGAGCTGTACTCACTGTTGCTCCTCTTCTGAGTGAGCGTGTCGTCCAGAGAGTTGGTGCCGGAGCCGATCGAGGAGCTGTCCTGACTGTCCAGGGGCAGAGCCAGACCGTCCCCTGACTCTGAGCGGGACGGGGTCAAAGTGAGCGAGCGCATCCTCTCCCTCTTTGGCTTGATCAGCTTCCTCATCTTCAGAGTGATCCAGTTTCCACGCCTGGAAATGGTCACATGGTAAGTGGTCATGTTTGAAATATTCACCTTCAGCCCCGCCCACTTTTGCCTCTTTTTTCTGTGTCAATGGCGAATTTAGGGAAAGTTTCGCTTCAAAAATCTGATAAACAGTGTGTAAAAAGTTCTCCGTTTATGTGGCCAACACCTCAATTCTCTGGAGGCTTTAAAACGGCTCTGTCCCAATATCAAAATCACCAGCCCCATACAAAATAATACAACCTAAATGATGATGGTGGATCAGATTTTTGCATCATTTTGCCAGCCTAGAAAGTTAAAACACACTAAAAAACATGTAACTTAAGTTGGTTCGTACCTGCGTGGAGGTGAGGGGTCATAAAACTTATACTGGTCCATTATCTTCTCCTCAAGTTTCTCTTTCTGTCTCCTCAGCTCGTTCAGCTTGTCTCTAAGATAAACCAAGTACAGCTCAGATTAATGTTTAAATCTGCCTGTGTAAGCATGTAACGAAGAGGTCAAAGGTCAAAAGCAGCAGTTACATGTATTGTCTTTGCTCCACGTGGAAGAGGTCCTTGCTCTCCATGGTCTGCTCCAGGAGAGTGCGGTTCTGCAGCATCAGGGTCTGGATCTGGTCCAGCAGGTGACGGTTCTCCTCCTCCAAGTTTCCCTTTAACTGACTCAACAGCTGAAAATCAAAACAGATATTAAAAGGTCTCGCAAATCCTTACAACACAGCTGGAGACGGGAGGGTCATAGTTAAGACAGCTGCATGTAAACATGAATGAGCAGTGTTTGAGGAGAAGTGGGTAGAGCAGCCAAACTTTGATCTCAAGTAACAGTAAGCTGACTTTAAAGGTCCTAGATTATGCAAAATTGACTCTAGTGAGCTTTAAGACATGTTAGGTCATCAAAAACACACCTGGAGTTGTGTTTTAGTTAATTCACATGTTTGAATAACACTTAATTATTAGTCTGTACATCTCCAAAGCTCAAAATGCTCTGTTTGACCAGTAGTTTTCGAATTAACAGCTACTTTTCACCTTTTGTTCAGTAGAGATTGGCAATTCCAGGGCTGAAATGATTCAAATGATACTAGAGTTTAAAAACACACTTCCTGGAGCACTTCCTGTATTACCACATGATGACATCACAAGGTGGAACAGAGTGTTTTCTGTCTGAGAGAAGAACTCAGCCTAAATCTGCAGGGTTTTTGTGTTAAACATGTGTGAATGAAACAAAACACAACTCCCGGTCGGTTTCAGATCAGAAAACAGTGTAATATGGGCCGTTTAAAGCCCTTTTTTTGGAGTGATTCGTGCATGTTTGAGCTAGCTTTAATCGCTAATTTTCAAGACGCCATTTTGCAAATCAGCTCCTGTTTTCACTGCCTCTGGTACACGCCCACTGTGACGTACTTACTTCAGTCTCCAGTTTTATTTTCTTAATACGTGCAGGATTCAGCAGCGTTGCATAGTCACTTTGGTACAAGTGAAAAAAAATCTGCTGCTCGCTAATTTGATCTGGAGCTTTCCACCGGCTCTTTGTTGTGATGACGGTTACGGCAGCGTCAGCTCCAATCGAGCACCGCAGTTTTCTAACACGGAAGTCAGCGGCCTCGTTTCTTTTATTAAGTCGTTTTACATGAATATTGTGATTTAAAATGTCCAAATTATAACATAATAGTCCATGAGTGTCATAGATTAGAGCTACAGACACAGGCACACAGGACTGCTTTAAAATCAATTACTCAAGTAGAAGTAAAAGTGTTGGGAGAAACGACTTACTTGAACTCTGAGGAACTGTTTGGGACATAAATGCTTCTAAAATATGGTTTATGAGTTAATATTGTGCGACAGATAAAAACATTTAATGATGGAGAGATTCTGGAGTTTCCAAAGAATCGTATTGAAAGGGTAAAAAGTGCAAATGTTTCAGATTGTTCAATATCATCAACATAAATCTTTTCTCACTTGTAGATTTCCTCATAGTGGGAGTAAAAAAGTTACTTGAGTAGATGTACCCGAGTCCTCCCCCCCTCGGTCCCAGGCCTCCTCGGTCCCTTACCTCACACTGGTTGGTGAGTTTGGTGGATGTAATGTCCAGTTGTTGATATTGCTCCTTCAGTTTGGAGAACTCGGCCTCCAGTTTGGTCTGTTCCAGTTTGGCGCTGTTCAGTTGGCTTTTTATGTTTTTGTGGTCGAGCTGCAGAGTCTCATTGTCCTTCATGAGCTGCTGATAAGTTGTGTTGAGTCTGAAACAAAAGCAAATGATATGTAGGCGACAGTAGCTCGGGTGGTAGGTTTGTCTGTGTACACTGTGTATGAATGTGAGTGTGAATGGGTGAGTGGTTCGTTGACGTAAAAATGTGACGATTTACCATTTACCAGTACAGACATTTTGTAAAAGCATCTCTTAGGGTCAAATGAAACCGTAGTGTGCTGTCTGCATAAAATTTCAGTCTTTTCTGCTTGTGAAGTGTGAAATCCGCTCATGAACTAATCACAGTGAATAATTAGGATGCGAGGAGGAATGTGTTAAGAAAGTGAGGAATACACAACCGCTACAAACAGCTTAACATGAACTAGCTCTGTTTTTCATATTTTTAAAGAGTAAAAATCAGCTACAACCATAGACTGTATAAAGAAGTGGACTGAGTGAGTGTGACGTCACCCACAGCGTTCAGCTCCAGTCAAATGAAGCTCATCGAGGCTAGAGCAGGTATAGGGGTGAATATGGAGCTGAGTTACATATTTGGAATTCGGACCGTGAGTATCATAGCAACCAAAGAGCCAATCCAAAGCGAGGATGTTGAAGGTAACGTCCCTTCCCACCCACACCACTGGTTTAGCAGGGAACTTGGCCACGGTGTCAATCAAACCTGTTGTCAACACCACCGGGAGCGACCGCAGGGAAAGAAGACGCCTTATTTGTCTTTTATTAATGTTCATATCATGATTTAGAGACACACTAGCGAAATAAAAATGCATGCAAATCATGTAGAGCGGGTTAATACGAACATTTAAGACCAAAATGATGTGTCTGACAGCAGTAGCTACAGAGAGACAGGTGACTTTTCAATAGAAAGCGATTAGGAACCAGAGTCGATGGAGCCGGAAGCGTGCCCATGCTCACTTCCCATTTATAACCCGGCGGCTAGCAGGTTAGCCATGTCCATTTATATATACAGTCTACGGTAACGCCTTTAAAATAGCTAAAAAGTAGCCATTATAAATCTAACACTGACCTTTCATTTTCTTCTTTGAGCAGTCGGCACTTGTCAGCCGTAGCTTGGTGAGCCTCATTTTCAGATGTCATTCTTTCTTGCTGCTCCTTCAGATTTTTTTCCATTTGCTCTAGATCTGCCTTCCTCTGTAACAGCTGCTTGTACCTGCAAATAAAACCCAATATAAGGACACAATAGTAGTAAGATCACACCGTTATTGTCCATGTAAGTGGTATCGTACTTGTCCTCCAGGTCTCGGTGTTGTTGCTCCAGACTTTTGTGTGAGCTCTTCAGACCTCCGTGTTTTCCGATCAGAGCCTCGTACTCGGCGGCCTGCCTCTCGTGGAGCGCGGCCAGCTTCTCATGGTCCCTCAGCAGCAGTTCATATGTGGACCGCACCTCCTCCTTCTCCCGCAGAGCGCCCTCTCTCTCACCCTCCAGCCCGCTCTGCTGGCTCTGCAGCTGGGCATTCTGGGCCATCAGGGACGCACTCTGGGAACTCAGCGTGGAGTGCTCAACCTGGAGAAGACAGTGGAGGAAAGTCATGATTATATATGTTCCAAAATAATGCTCTAATTTGCATATTTGTTGTACTTTTGGGGTTTTCTTGTGTTAAAATACCTTCAAATTTCAACTGTGAATAATTTATCAGTGAGAATCGTCCCTATACCTTCCACCTCAGGCATGTTACTAACGCCTACACACAAATCCCTGTGCTCAAACTCATTTTTTATATAAGAGGTTTTGGATATCACTTCTGTGAAAGGCTGGCTGCATGTGCGCTCATTACCTGGAGCTTTGCGTTTTGAGTTTGCAGTGTTGTGTTGTTCTCCTGTAGAGAGGCTGTTTGTCTCTGTAGAGCCACGATCTGAGCCTGGAGGTTGGAGCTCTGAGTTTCTAGTTGTTTGAGCTGGCTCCTCAGAGCAGCTTTCTCCGCCTGCAGTGTCGCGTTCTGCACAGATATTTAAACATCATTATATCGATTTAGAAACCATGTTCAATGTACAAAATGTGAGAGATTATAACTTACATTTCTTTCCACCTCAATAAGCCGGTCTTTGACTTTCAGCAGTTCTCGTGTGGCCTCGTGGCTCTCCTTCTCCCATTTATTCGCAGACTTCTGGTCCTCCCCGCCTTTAGGGGGCGAGCTCTGAACCATCCTTTCCTCCTCTTCTCTTTGTCGCAGAGCCTCGTAGTTTTTCTTCACCTTGGGAGGATATGCACATAACTCATTGATCTATTCAAATAACTAAAAAACAGTCCTGCTGCTTAGAGCTGTCGTGAGTTGGATTAGTGGTCATCATTGGTACTACAACAAAAAAAAACTCCTGCCTAGAAAGGATTTTTCTCGTAGAGCGAAATATAATCACAAACTGTTGGTGTTTGGCTGACAGGGGCTGACACGGCGCCTAAAGCTTTCACAAAGGTTGAATTTTCTGGCGATTTTTACCTGTTTTCAGATCATAAACTTTTTCTCAGCTCAAAATTAGTCTGTTGCTTTTTAATCATACGCTTCGGCTACGCTCTGTGTCGCTCTAGCTAAGCTCAGGCTCTGATTGGTTAGCGTGGTCACGTGGTACGTCATGAACGATGTGAACGAGCCCAACTGTCATGAAAGAGCCGCAGGTTTAAAACATGGTTCAGAAGCTCCTGGAAGCACAAACATTAGCATTTATTATTTATTATTATTTATGTATTATTGCCTCCATCGTGGCCGCTCCGCTCGCTCTCATCGATTCCGTCACGTAAAGTCTCATGGGGGGAAGCTCAACTATGTATACTCAACGGGCAGAGCAGGTCCAGATGTACCAAACCGCTAATGGCTAAACTAGCGACATACGCCATTGAACACAGGCCCACTGACTTCACGGGGCGGCCATGTTTAGACCCCGGGGCTTGATATAACTATATACGTTATCAGAAATGTTAAAGCCACAAGGCATCACTGAACCTGCGAGTACAGAGTAATAACGCTGACAGGTTAACAGGCAGCCCACTCAAAACCTGAGCCATGTTCGAGTGTGGACCCCCTGAAGAGAAGCACAAAGTCTCGCCTCCACCTCAGCCTCTGACAGACTCCTGCCGCCTCATGAATAGATAAAGTGGCGATAGAAGTGCAGCGAGTGAATAAATAATGAATTTGCCTGGAGAACACTCTACATTTTCAAACACTGGGAATGATTTCAGCACAGCTCGTTGTTGTTGGCTGCACAATGAGGTTTTGTTATTTAGAGTGGCTGTAAACGCTTAAGTGGATTCCAACGGCTTTGTCTTTGCCATGTCGACATATTTGACAATGACTTTACAATAAAAACAATAACATAAATGGATGGTATGCACAGACTGTACAAAGAAGTCGATTAAGTGAGTCTGATATCACCCACAGCGTTCGGATACAGTCAAGTGAAGCTCATCGAGGCTAGAGCAGTTATAGCGGCTAATTTGGAGTTACATATTTGGATTTCCATAGCAACCAAAGAGCCAATCAGGAGCGCACCACTGGTTTAGCAGGGAACGGGCGCTTAGCATCAAAGAAATAGAAGAAAGGAAACCCCAGGATCATGTAGAGCAGGTTAAAACGAACAATTGAAGACCAAAATGACGAGTCTGACAGCAGCAGTTACAGAGAGGCGTCCATGCTCACTTTCTATTTGGAACGCAGAGGCTGGTAGTTTAGCTCTGTCCATTTACATATACAGTTCATGATCATATGTTACTAACCGTCTTAAGCTCTTGTCGAAGCTGCTGGTTGAGGTTTGAAGACTCCTGTAATCTCGCCTCTAGAGCAGCGATCTTCTCCTCCTTGATCTCTAAGGACGACTTCAGGGTTGACTCAAGCTTCGACTCCAGGAGCTTAAACCTGAGAAGAAATGTTGGGTTTTTTGTATGATTATTATATTTTTTTATTTGTATTTACTTATTTAAAACAAGGACAACGCACAGAAAACATTCATTACAAAGAGAAAAGATGCTCTGCTACAAGCTCCTTTCCATGTGCAATCCTTGAGCAGGTACAGAACAACTTAAAGAGCTGATTTAAAAGCACTTCTAACAACAATATTTCATCAAAGTCTCTTTAAATTACCCACAATCCAGTTCCTCATTAAACATTTGAAATAGTCAAAATTCGCTTAGACAATTCCCATAAAGACAAAGTTGGCTAAAAATGCTCAAAATCGAATTCAGTTTCATCAATATTCTCTAAAATGTACAGTTATTTATAAATATTCCTGTCACGACAACGAAATTTGAAGTTCTATATGTCGCTGAAGTAAATATCGACGATAAACGATAATATTGAACTGATTTATACCAATGACACAAAAACCCAAGAGCAGATTTAACCCACAAAACTATTCTAAAGCATAATATCATGAGCTGCAATACAAACATAAACAGCCAATGAAACGTTTTTTTACTTAGTTTGCATCTGAAATGAGTCATAGTAGTTATTAATTCAACCTTTTACAGCTTAAATCCTATGAAATTGCCTAAAAATAACTCAAAATTTACCCAAAAAATTTCAAAATATTGACCTTTTCATGTACTGAGGAGACAAGTGCCTTTTCGGAGCTTTATTAAATGCCAAATGGACCCATAGAGGCGCATATATATCTCAGCAGTCCTGGTAGAGTCTGATTTCTTTGTTACAGGTCTAAAATGGCGTTACCTGTCGTCCGAGCTCTCATCGTGTAGAAGTCTCTCTTTGTTGAGTCCGATCTTCTCCAGTTCGTGCGTCAGTTTCTCCAGATCGTTGTTCATCTGCTGAGTCCGGAGCTTCTCACTCACCAGCTCCTAAACACACAGGTACCAGTTTGTTTTAGTATGTTTTATTAGTATTATACAGTATTATAATTATGAAATTCAGTGTCAGTTATCTGTTGTTTTCCTTTACGAGCAGAGCGAGGATGCGTTTAAAAATAAGCTTGTGAAATTGAAAGGATTTAAAATTTTCCTTAAGCCTCATATTAATGGAATAACATTTTCAGATATTTGTGTGAAGTTAAACCAACAGAAAGTTAGAAAAGCAACAGTGACACAGACAAAACAAGCAAATGGAGAAGTGTCCCAGAGCGCCCCCTGTACTTAGACCTCATTCTCGGCAAGAAAAAACTAAACTAAAAAAAAAAAAAACAGTGGGAAAAAGAAACATCGAGGAGAACCAGAGTGAAGAGAGAGATCTGCTCCAATGGACTAAACCAGGACTAAACCCAGGACTAAACCAGGACTAAACCAGAAAACCAGGACTAACACCAGGACTAAACCAGGACTAAAACTGGAACCAAACTGGAACCAAACTGGAACCAAACTGGGACCAAACCAGGACAAAACAGGATTAAACCAGGACAAAACAGGACTAAACCAGGACTAAACCAGGACAAAACCAGGACTAAACCAGGACTAAACCGGGACTAAACCGGGACAAAACTGGGACCAAACTGGGACGGAACCAGGATTAAACCAGGACAAAACCAGGACTAAAACAGGACAAAACCAGGACAAAACCAGGACAAAACCAGGACAAAACCAGGACAAAACCAGGACAAAACCAGGACAAAACCAGGACAAAACCAGGACTAAACCGGGACTAAACTGGGACCAAACTGGGACGGAACCAGGATTAAACCAGGACTAAACCAGGACTAAACCAGGACTAAACCAGGACTAAACCAGGACTAAACCGGGACCAAACTGGGACGGAACCAGGATTAAACCAGGACTAAACCAGGACTAAAACAGGACAAAACCAGGATTAAACCAGGACAAAACCAGGACAAAACCAGGACTAAACCAGGACTAAACCAGGACTAAACCAGGACCAAACCAGGACCAAACCAGGACTAAACCGGGACAAAACCGGGACCAAACCGGGACGGAACCGGGACTGAACCAGAACTAAACCAGGACTGAACTGGGACTGAAACAGGACTCAACCAGTACTAAAGCAGGACTGAACCGGGACTAAACCAGGACTGAACTGGGACTAAACCGGGACTGAACCGGGACTGAACCGGGACTGAACCGGGACTGAACCGGGACTGAACCGGGACTGAATTCAAATAATCAAATCTGCAAAAATCCCTCCAAATACAACTTTGACAGCGTAAAAGAGAAGGAGTAAACAACTATAATATCCTCAAAATCTCTGAAAAGTAGATTTTGCAGAATAGCGCTGCTTTAAACAAACATAAAGGTACCTCTCTGAGTGTGACGAGCGTCTTCTTATCGATGCTGGCCTGTTTGAGCAGCTCTTTGTTCTCTCGCTCCAGGTCTTTGACTCTGGTGCACGAGTCTCTGAAGAAAATCATCTCTTTGCCCATGTTGCGGTTCTCCTTCTCCAGAGCAGAGATCCGCTGGTTGTTATCGTCGAGTTTGGAGTCTTTGATCTCGGCCTGTTGCCTCAGACGTTTGTTCTCTTTCTCCAGGAGCTTCTTGTCTTTCTCCAGCTGCGACGTTTCCTGCTCCAGCACTTTGTTCTAAAACAAAACCACAAACGAGAAGAAGCAGAAGTTAGACGCAGTTTTCAAGAATATTTTTAATGTGGTGTAAAGAAGAGGTTCTATATTACACAAAACTGACTCTTTTGAGCTTTAATAATATAATGCTGTTACCTCCTCAAAAACAGTCCTGGAGTTGTGTTTTGTTTCATTCACATGTTTGAGCAACACTTTATTATTAGTCTGTAACATCTCCAAAGTTCAAAATGCTGTTCCACCTTGTGATGTCATGAAGTAGTAGTTTTCAAGTTAACAGCTCATTTTAGCTTTAGTTCAGTATAGATTTGCAATAAGAGGTTTGAAATCATCCAAATGATTCTAGTGAAGGTGTATGGAGTTTAAAATAGTGGAGCACTTCCTGTATTACCACATGATGACATCACAAGGTGGAAAGGAGTGTTTTCCGTTTGAGAAAATAACTGGGTTTGTGTGTAAAACATGTGTGAATGAAACAAAACTAACTCCAGGTCTGTCTGTGAAGAGGAAACAACATTAGAACATACATCAGAAAATAGCGTAACAAGGGCGATTTAAGTATTTTTCTCAAATTAAGTTAAATGAAATGAAACAGTGATGGGAGATAAGCAAAATGGAGACCAATCAAATGTTTTGTTGTTTAGGAAATCTGTAAAATTCAAATAGTAAGTATAAAGAATATCTTCATGGATTAGCAGCAATGTCGGCACGTTAACTTTTCATTTTATTACATTTTTCTGTGATTCTTGAACCTAAACCTTGACTTTTTACAGGTTTATAATAAAATAAACATTAACATTTTGCTCACTATCGCCCCCATTTACTTTCATGTTTAAACACTGAATTACATCACAAAAGTTTCAAACCTCTTGCTCCAGCTGCTCCAGGCGTTTACTTGAGATCTTGAGCTCCTCCAAACTGCGTTGTAGTGTCTGATTTTCGGTCTCGACTTCCTGAAGCTCCACCTCGAGTTGCTGGATCTTCTTGCTGCTGTTCTCCAGAGCCTTCTGTAAGCGCTGGTTCTCCGTATCCAGGCCCTGGTAACTCACCTGAGAGAGGGGTGAAGCACGGGGGTTATTTTAAGACACTGAACTAGTTGTGTTATTCCCCAGACAGAACCAGCCCCAGAAACAGATTTGAAGACAGTCTGACGTGAGAGTGACATAAAAATTATCATTAATAGTAGTTATTTTAATCATTTTTTAGAACCAAAACCACAAAAATCTGTCATCTTAACTTTTTATTATAACTCTACTATCAGATTTAGACACAATAGCTAAATAAAAACCCTAGGATCATGTAGAGCAGGTTAATATGAACATTTAAGAGCAAAATGATGAGTCTGACAGCAGCAGTTACAGAGAGAGACCACAGTTTTTCAATAGAAAGTGAATTGGAGCCAGAGTCGATTGAGCTGGAAGCGCGGCCATAATCACTTCTCACTTCCCATCTCATTCAGTGTTTTTCTTCTTTATTTTTACTACTTTCTACATTTTATCTACACACAGAAGACTTCAAATATCTCGTAATGATCTGATACTTTGAGTTTAGTTCAGAGTTGACATCTTTTGTGGTTCTCGTCGCTGTTTATGCAAATGCTTTTGTATGTGACGCTTGGTTGCCATGCCGATAAGTTCATCGTGGTCAGTTACTGGTTTGTTTTGGAGACTGGCTGTAGTGAATGGAAACTACTGTTGTTTTCTCTTGTTTTGGCGTTGGTTACAGTCTACAGTAGCTCTTGTGTTCAGAAAATAAGCAACAGGAACTTTTTTTTCTTCACTACTTAATTCCATGCATCTTACTTCATATATTTGATGTCTTTGTGTCTATATAAAATGTAGAAAGTAGTCAAAATAAAGAAAAAATCCATTGAATGAGAGGGTATATCCAAACTTAAGACTGGTAGTGTACTAAGGAACAGAAAAATGTCACAGTAAAGTGCACAGTATGGTCCTACGTTAATTCATTTCACACTACGATTAGTGAGAATTCCAATGACTAAAAGCCGTGTGATAATTCTGCAAAAGGCACAAGTTGTTCGGCAACAGTAAAACCACAATGCTCAACTGCTCTGAGTAGGACGCAAGGATTAACTTAATTTAAAAACACTGTAAATGTCTCAAATATTTGGTTATTTCAGACTGTGAACAGACTTTTCACATTCACAGGGGCGACGTTTTAGTTTGTAGCCGTGGTAACAGCGCATTAAAGAACGTGGAGCCGTGTGTTATGCAGTTTTAACTCTCCTCCATGATGCGTGTTAAAACTGTAGAACGCACGGCTCCTTGATGTTTCAAGCGCCCATATTACGCTGTTTTCTGATCCATGTTTTAATGTTTCCCCATCACAAATAGACCTGGAGTTGTGTTTTGTTTCATTCACACACGTTTAACACACAAACCCTGCATATTAAGGTTAAGTTCTTCTCTCAAACTGAAAACACTATGTTCTACCTTGTGATGTCATCATGTGGTGATACAGGAAGTGCTCCACTGTGTTTTTAAACTCCATGCACCTTCACTAGAAAAATTTGGATGTTCTGCGTCCTGATTGGCTAAAGGACTGTAGACCATTGTGTTCTGCGTCCTGATTGGCTGAGGGACTTTAGACCATTGTCCATCAGTCTCCTCCGTGTCTCCTGTACAGTACAGAATGTGTCAGACAAATTTACATAAATGTTGGATCGCAGTGTGACTCTGAAGTGCTGTATGTTTGCAAGTTTTCTCCCCAACAAAACCCACAATGTCGATGAAACGTTCTGCACCGACAAAGGCACCGACGAAGGTTTGAACGAGAGAGAGTTTAAACAAGAGAGAAATGTGAGAAAATGTTAATGCCTGTGTAAGAAAAGTGTGTAAAGTGTGTGGTGAGGGGTTTTACAGACAAGAAACAGAGAGAATAATTGTAAAAAATAAAGCTGATACTTGGATATTTTGTCTATTGTGGGTTATTTTCAGAACGTGATCCCCGCGATAAACCAAGGACCACTGTAAAGGTAAAAGGAGCTGTTAACTTGAAAACTACCACTTCATGACCTCACAAGGTGGAACAGAGCATTTTGAGCTTTGGAGATGTAGACAGACTAATAATAAAGTGTTACTCAAACATGTGAATGAAACAACTCAACTCCAGGTCTGTTTTTGAGAAAGAAACAGCGTTATAACACGACGTAACGCTCACAAGAGTCAGTTTTGCGTAATATCGGACCTTTTAATACTTCCTTGGCACATATTAAACAGGACATACCTCTAATCGCTCGTTCTTCTTGGAGGAGGCCTTCAGGAGCTCCAGATTGCGTTTGAGCTGGCTCTTTTCACTCTCCAGCTCCCTGTTCTCCGCCTCCAGCTGCGCCGCCTTTGCTCCGGCCGATCGCAGGGTTTCGGCAGTGCGACGTAACTCAAGGTTTTCCTGTTCAATTTGGGCATTGTCCTTCTCCAGAACCTCCAACTGGAACGCCATGTTTTTCAACGTGTCCAACTTCTTTTTCAGACGACGACCTTCAGCCTCCAACTCCATGTTCTCTTTCTCCAAAGTCAAAACCTGCAATTTCAAATATCAGAATCTGAATAATATGTAAAGCAGACCAGACCTGTCACGATAACACATTTTGAAGCATGATTAATTTTACTGCGATAAAGGATCATACTGAAACTACTTTTTGTCACTTAAACAATTAAAATAATGCAAGATAATCCCAGTAAACCATTTTTAAATAGACAGTATCATTACATGGCATGAGCTCCAACGAATAGTAGTAAACCACTGTACTTAAGTATACATTTTAGGTATCTGTACTTTACTTAAATACATTTTACAGTGGATACTTTTTACTTTTACTTCACTACATCTGAGAGCAGCATCTGAACTTTCTACTCCACTTTGTTTTTGACGGAAAAGTAAAGTATTTTTATTACTGTGAGACCTGCTGAAAAGGCTGAGGGTTTATTTTTAACACATTAATAATTTGAGAAACAAAAATATATAACTAAAAACAAAAAAAGGATTGTTTCAGTTGTTTCTGTTGAACAAAATTCAGCTCAAATCTTTATCAAAATCACCACATTTGAAGCTTTATAAGACTCAAAATCTGCACAAAATAGTTTTACTGTTTACTTTTAAGTACATTTACATACAACAGATACTTTAATACTTTTACTAGATTTTTCATGTGATTCTTTTACTTTTACTTGAGTATTTTTTTGCTCCGGTATCTGTTCTTTTACTTTTATTTAGTACTTCTTCCACTAGTGCAAATTAATAGTAGAATTAAGCAATAATTGACCACAGAAGTTACTTTTTCAACCCTGTACAGTTCAAATGTCATCGTTTTACAGCAAAAAATACCCCAAATCTATAATATATCGTTCATATATTAAGTCGATAAAGTCATTATTGTGCTGTATTATGGACATACCTTTTCACAGGTGATCCCCAAACTTGCCACCTTCTTCTGCAGACTTTCGTTTTCCCTCTCCAGCCTCTGCACCTGCATCTCCAGCTCCTCCGCCCTCTCTCCCTTCTCCTTCACCACTTCCAGTTCCTTTCCTAAAACACAATCATCATAATTAAAACAAACAACTGATTTGCATTAAAAACATGTGCTTCAAAACCTCTTACGTAATTGTTTCCTTTCAAACTCGAGCTTGTTGAGTTTGGCAGTCGTTTCGCAGATGGATTCGTGCAGGACTCGATTCTCCTTCTCCACGTCTTTGACCCTGGCCTCCGCTCCGACCTGACACCGCTGCCTCAGGGACGCCACAGTCTGACTCAAGTGCTTGTTCTCCTGCTCCAGACCCTTCATCTACAAGACAAAACCAGCAACAACGGGTAAACTACAGGAGAAGTTTACAACAAAGAAGCAGAAATGATCAACTGTGACCAAGGCTGTGTCCGAATGTCCACACTATTCCTACAGGGGGCACCATTTAGGGCCACCATAGACTGTGTGTATACATGGACATAGCTAACCTGCTAGCCACCGCGTTTGGAATTGAAAGTAATCACGGGCGCGCTTCTGGCTCCACCGACTCTGGCTCCAATTCACTTTCTATTGAAAAACTGTGGCCCCTCTCTCTGTAACTGCTGCTGTCAAACTCGTCAAAGCAGAGGCATGGGGCTCTTTAAATAAGTGACTGTAATTACGGTAATGTACTCATGTTGTCCCTCGAAGACGACCAATCAGAGCGCAGGTCAGTTATTTGATGCATCAAAGGGAAAAAAAAGGATGGATAGAGTAGTTATGTGACAAAACACAAAAGTACATGCTAATACTTCCTTTAACATTATTTTTATGGCTAAAAAAAGAATAAAAGTCTAGGCGAGCTATAATGGTCTTTAGCAGGGCTGTCCAAACTACGGCCCAGGAGCCAAATGCGGCCCTCAGACCGATTTTTGTTGGCCCTCATGTCTCCTCAGGAGAGATCAGGAAGTAATTTTTACAACAAACTGAGGAGATTCTACCTCTATAACCTGAATAATGTCACATTTCATTGTGACACAGACCTAAAAATAATCTTCCAAGTCATATTAACGGTATAATGTCTCTGTCAAACCTATTTTAAATGCATCATTTGACTCCCTGTATCAACACTGGTTTGTGGCCCTCCACTTCAAATATGTTTCAGTATGCGGCCTCAGTGAAAAAAGTTTGGACACCCCAGTCTATAATGTGCTTAGTCCTTAAAGAGCTAACCAGCTCTACATGATCTTGAGGTTTTTATTTCACTATTGTGTCTGTAAATCAAGACATGAACATTAATAACAGACCAATCAGGCGCCTTCTTTCCCCGAGGTCACTCCCACTAGCATTAGCAACAAACAGGTTTGATTGACAGCGTTGCTAAGCTCTCGCTCCCTGTAAAACCAGCGAAACCAAAGGGGCGTCACCTTCAGCAGCTCTTTGGTTGCTATGATACTGGCGGTCGGAATTCCTAACATGCAACTTGGCTCCAAATTTCCGCTATAACTGCTTCATTTGATGGGACAGGTCTTTAACTGGACACAACACGACTGAATGAAGCAGATAGAAGCACTGGTTTATCACACTGTTGATCCTGATTATGAATAAAACGGTCTTAAATAAACCGTTGCGGTGTAAAGTTGCTAGCATTAGCCACATACCTTAGCTTGAGCTGAGAATTTCCACATTTCAGATACTTAAAAAAAAATCCAGTCTGTTTGTGTGAGAGTCAGCTTTACAAAAACTCATGTGGTTATTATTAGTCCAGAAATCTTTGTGTGCCAGTCGAATCTGATCATTAGAAATCAAGTTTAATCAGAGTTTAGTGGACCACAAGGCAGAATCACACGATCGAAATGTAGCGAGCAGAGCTGTGTGGTGAATGAGGGGTTAGGCGCGTGGGTCGGTATTCGGACACAGCCAAAGCCTATAAAAATACTGTCCGCAGCCACTATATTTTTCTGACAGGAAGTAAAAGTGGCACAGAAAATCAATGAGCCGATATTAATGTGTGCTGTAGAGCTGATTAACAGCCCGGTAGATCAAAATTAATTACACAAACCACAAACAGAGCTGCTACAAGAGTCGATGAGATTGATCAAGTACAGTCTGGGCTACAGAAAAGGCCATAAGTACATTTAGTGTTGTAAAGTTAAGTATTTCAGTTATGTTTAAACCATAGTCTATATATATAAATGGACATTTTGGTCTTAAAATGTTCATATTAACCCTCTCTACATGATCCTGGTGCTTTTTAAGTCGCTATTATGTCCGTAAATCAAGTTATGAACATTAAAAACACAGAAATCCGATGCTTTCTTAGTCCACTTCTTCAGACAGTCTGATTTGAACATGTATTAACCTGGTTTGTAACTGCTCTCGTTTCCAATAAAAGGCTCTGAAAGTACAAAAAGTCCATAGTCCGGGCTTGTACCTGTCTCTCGGAGTTCTCCCGGAGCGTCTCCAGGGTCTTCTCCAGTAAAGCCTTTTCCTTCATCAGGTCCGTGCTCAGAGCCTCAGAGCTGCGCAACGAGTCTCTGTCAGCCACAAGCTCGGCCTCCACCTGCTCCAGCTGCAGAACACGAACCAGACGGCGTCATTATTAAGTCCTGCACTGCTTCACATTTTTAAAGCATCTGATTTCAAAGAGCCATGTTTATTTCCTCAGCTTCCATAAACGTGCAGTGAAATCATCTGTCTGATATAAACGTTTCCAACTCTAGGTCCTGCTGCTTCCTTCTTTACTTTGCTTTTTAATCATTTTACCTCTTCCAGTGCTCGAAGATTTGTTTAGTTACAAGTAAGCCAAGACTTTTAAGCCATTTTTTAACAACATTTCTGATGAGCCAGGGGAAGAAACCAAATGATT
>JAIEZT010000441.1:32026253-32092804 GCA_019594935.1 Periophthalmus modestus
CTTCCACCACCCCACTGCAGATGGGAGGCAGCCAGGGGTGTAGCACCAAATTCTGGACCCTGGGTACAAAACATCTTGGGGGCCCGTATTACATGTTGTCTAAAGAAAAACGGCCACCGCAGACTTTGTGAGGGGCCCCTCCCTGCACTGGGCCTCGGGTAAGCAGTACTCTTTGCCCCCCCATATAAGAATTATAGGAGCTACTGAACATTTAAAAGTGTCAGTGACTTTTGGGCCACCCTGTATTACATTTTCAACAAGTTCAACTATAACCAAGAATAAATCAGCCAATTAAACTAAATCAGACACAAAATCCAGCTGTTGATCTTGTCTTTAAGTTTAACCACTATGCCAAACATTGATAATTAGGTTGCAATAAAAAGTTTTACACTAGATTAGGTTTATTTCCATTTTGTTCAGTCGTCAGAGCAGATCCGTGTCAAAGAGTCAATGGGTTAATGCCGTTATCATGTGTTAGATTAGGGAGATTATCTGAAACGGCATTAGTTGGCTTCCTCACACGAGTCCATTACACTGTGAACTCATCAACCCTGTTTATAACGTGTATTTAGCAGCCAGCGGGCCCCCAAGCTCCGCCCACTTCAAATCAAAAGTCATGAGAGGCTGCCGCTGGCCTATAGATAGCGCTAATAGCCTATAATGAGCTAAAGCACAAGCTATCTGATTAGAGCCTGGCAGCGCTGCAGAAACAAAGCGCCGAGAGGGAGGAGGGAGGAGCAGGTGGAGAGTGTGCTACTGTATGAATGTCTATGTGAAGTATTCAAACACGTGTGGTTTTGTTACCTCCGTCTGGACCCTCTTCAACTCTGCTTCCATGTTCTCCAGCTCCTGTCGGGTGTCTAAAAGCTGTTCACTTTTCTCTTCTCTAAAAACAGGAAAAACAAAGGGAAATAAATAGTTAAATCAGATCAGAAAATTTATTCTTCAGAGGTTAAACATGTTATAGTTGTTTGCTTCTCATTTACCGCATTCCAAAGTTGTTTTTTGGAGTGATTCGTGCAGGTTTGAGCGATCTTTAAACGCTTATTTTCAAGACGCCATATTGCCGATTGATCTCCGTATCTCACTGTGATGTACACACTTCACTCTCCAATTTTATTTTTTTAATCAGTGATACTCGCAGGATTCGGCAGCGTCACATATTCATTTTTGGAGTACAGTGGTCCCTCGAAATTTAAACTCTCTCAAAGTTCAAACCTTCGTCGGTGCCTTTGTCGGTGCAGAACGTTTCATCGACATTGTGGGTTTTGTCGGGGAGAAAACTTGCAAACATACAGCACTTCAGAGTCACACTGCGATTCAACATTTATGTAAATTTGTCTGACACATTCTGTACTGTACAGGAGACACGGAGGAGACTGATGGACAATGGTCTACAGTCCCTCAGCCAATCAGGACGTAGAACGCAATGGTCTACAGTCCCTCAGCCAATCAGGACGCAGAACACAATGGTCTACAGTCTCTCAGCCAATCAGGACGCAGAACACAATGGTCTACAGTCCCTCAGCCAATCAGGACTTGCAAACACAATGGTCTAGTCCCTCAGCCAATCAGGACGCAGAACACAATGGTCTACAGTCCCTCAGCCAATCAGGACGCAGATGGACAATGGTCTACAGTCCCTCAGCCAATCAGGACACAGAACACAATGGTCTACAGTCCCTCAGCCAATCAGGACGCAGAACACAATGGTCTACAGTCTCTCAGCCAATCAGGACGCAGAACACAATGGTCTACAGTCCCTCAGCCAATCAGGACGCAGAACACAATGCACATTTATATACTGTAAAAAAAAAGCATCAGAATTGCACCAAAAAAATCTGTGAAACAGTGAGGCAGCGAAAGGTGAACTGTGATATAGCGAGTAATGAAACTGTAATGAAAAAAAATCTGCTACTCGCTGACGTGATCTGCAGCTATCCATCGAAGCTGCCGATTCTTTGCTGCGATGACGTTTACGGCGATGTCAGCTCCCACTGGGCACCGCAGTTTGCCAACACTAAAGGCTGCAAACTCGTTTCTTTTATTGAGCCGTTTTGATCCACGGGTGTCGCAGATTATAACTATAGAGCACACACAAGCGCAGTAAGTCTGATTTAATGAAGTGCATATGGCAGGTTTCCATGGTTTTCTCATTATAATTTACTTTGGTGGGATAAAACTGCTACTAATTCCCTCCAAAATGCAGAGAAAGAGCATATTTGTGGACCATTTAAACTGTATTGTCATAGTATTTTACATATTAAATAATCACTATTGCATAAATTAGACTTGGGCCTTGTTTACAGTGCGGTTGCTAGGTAACAGGTATGAAATGACCTATATTTATGTCACATCTGCTGCCCGTGTCCATCCAGGAAGTAACATTTGAAACCAAAATGGTCAAACTAGAGAAAAATAGTTTCGTATGCACTTAAAAAAGTCAAAGATTGTATTAAAAAGCAGCCATGTTTGTAGTAACTCTCTGAGGAACAGCTAAGGTAACACGAATGGGAAGTACTTAAAAGATACAGGTCAACCCACTAACCCAGTTTCCTCACTTGGCAGAGCATTTTGTGTTGTGTTTTGAGAGGTTGTGATCAGACAAGTCTGGTGTTATATCTCGGTCTAAGCTCCAAATAAGTTTAACCTCGAGACAACTTCACGTTCCAAAACAAGTCACTGCTCGAGGTTATAGTTCACAAACAGTAATGACCTCCATCCTAACGTAAAAACAGCTTTGACAGCTTTTCACTGGTGTAAAAATTTAAATAAACTGTATTTTTTCCTTTTTTGCTGTTGTAAAAATTTTAATAAACTATATTTTTTCTTCCTCATTATAGTGAAAATTATAATAAAGTGTATTTTTTTCTTTTTCGCTATTGTAAAAATTATAATTAACTTTTTTTTTTCTTATTCGCTATTGTAAAAATGATAAACTGTATTATAATTTTTACAACACTGCAGAAGAAAACATTTCTAAAATTTTCTTCTTTACTATTGTGAAAATTATAATAAAGTGTATTTTTTCTTCTGCACTATTGTAAATATTATAATAAACATTTTTTTTTTCTTCTTTGCTATTTAAAAAATTATAATAAACTCTTTTTTTTCTTCTTCACTACTGCAAAAAATATAATAAACTATTTTTGTCTTCTTCGCTATTGTAAAAATTATAATAAACTGTATTTTTTCTGAATATAATTTCATAAATCGGTACGGGCGATCACATTTTTATATCGCTTTTTTCCACCTTCAAGTCACTCAAAACGCTTTATATATGAAGGAACAACTCATGGGCGAGGTGGGTTAAGCGCCTTGCCCAACGACACGACTGGAATCGCACCGCCAACTTGTGGGTCACCAGATCTGACCGAGAGCCGGATTCGAGCTGCTAACATCCGGATCAGCACACAAACTGAGCTCCTGTTGTACTTTTTAAGATAATCGTGTAAACATGCACCCACCTCTCGCCTCTCACTGCTTTATTTCCATTACAAACAGTTACTTCAGTGGAAAAGCGACTTGTGGCAGTGCTTTGAAGAGAAAAGAATACATTCCTGAGATGCCGGCTTTAGCTCGTGTGTGCGTGAGAGCGACACTGCAGCTCAACATCTGATGGCCTGTTTGATTACAGCTCCCGGGAATCTGAGGAGCATTTCAATAAGGAAAAACCCATCATTGTGTTTGTTCAGTTCATAATGTGGGGATGAAGATGAGACGCAGACAGGATGTTCAATCGTCTGCGTTTGTTTCATCAGTTCACCCCCTCCGCTCCGTGTTGGCGTCGGCTTCGTTTGTTCGCCAAATCAGAAACACCTGTACACTTGAGTTTCTCCCATGAGGGCGCAGCTGGCTCCGAGGGGATTCAGAACGGTTTTCCACACGTGATGCAAATGAGCTGAACCACAGGCATGTTCTGACCGTGTTTATTTATCGAGGGTAATTTTTCTTTGGATTAGTGGGACAATTTTGGTATTTTTTCTGTTTTACGATGAGATTTGAGCTGTTGAAATATGAACTTCTATGTCTCATTATTATAGAGACAAACTTCCTAAGTGTTGCATTTTGTTATTTATTGCGAGTCATATTTTTTAGAAGAGGTTTTGTCGAAAATTCTGCTTTTTGTTTTAGCTTTGATATTATCATTTATCGTCTATATTTATCTCGGCGATATATCATACTTCAAAATGGTTTCATGGTTTTCCTATTGGTCTTAAAGTCTTGTCAATTTGTGTGGGTCAGTTTCTTTTTTCCATTTTAAAGTAAAGCCTGTCAAGATAACACATTTTCAATTTATCGCTGAATACAGACGATAAATGATAATATTGAGCGTTTTTACACCACTGACACAAAAACTCAAGAGCATATTTAAACCAGAAAACTATTCTAAATCTACAATATAGTTAAAAAATCATGAGCTGCAATAAACAAACAGCAGAATGAAACAGTTTAGTTGTTAGTTTGCATCTGTAATGAGACATACAAGTATTTAATTCAACATTTTGCAGCTCAAATCTTATCAAAAAGCCAAACTATAACCAAAAATGACCCAGTAGTAGCAGTAAAATGACCCAAAGAAAAAGAACACATGATAAATATATTGTCCCAGCTTGGAGATAGTAACACTGCTCACTTTGCCTGTGTTAATGCAGTGTGTGAGTAATAGATGGTGGGAGAGGTTATTGGCGTTGGCCTGGGGTCTGCAACCTCTCTCTAAAGAGTCACATGTGGCTCTTTAAAGCCTCCAGTGCGGCTCTTGGCTCTTTATTAGTTCAGTTTGTTTTTGACAGTGTTTGTATCTCACCAGAGAATTCATTCTGTTGAAATGATATTTATTTTATTCATCCCATGCATAAAATCGGAGTAAAGATGCACCAGAACGCAGGAAATCAGATATAATTTGCTATTATATGTACTATAGCACTGAGAAGCTTAGAATATGGTATTAATTCGTCTTAATCTTGGTGATTTTTGACAAAGTCCCAGGTATTTTTAATATTTTGGACTAAAATACAACTTCCTAAAATCTGCTGCTAGACTAGTACTATTTTGAACATCCATTACAAACAGAGCAGTGTGGGGAGCAGTGACCCATATCCCCCGGCTCCAGCCTCACACAGGGAGGGGTTCAAAAGCGTCTGTAGGTCTGCTGTCCCGGGCCCCAGTGTCTCATCTTAGGGGACCAGAATCTGTCCATCTCCCTATCCCTAATATTAGAGGGGGGCCTGTGTGAAATGTCTTGCCCCCAGGCCCCCAAATTTCTGTCGGCGGCTCTGCCAACAAGATCACACGACCGCACAAAAGCACCAAAGAAAACTGCTCCCAAAACTACAGCACGAGTTCAGTTTACGCCTGACCATCGTGACCACATGACAAAACACAAACACTGCCATAGCAACCAGCAAGCTAATTTCAGAGCTTTAGCTTGTCTCGCTGACTTCAACTCAACTTTATGACTTAACCTTTTAAAGAATAAGAGGAGACCAACTACCACAACAACACATTTTGAAGAACGATAGCTTGAAACAGAAAAATGTTGCGATAAATGATAAGACTGAAATGAAACTATAGCAAAAGAAACATTCGACAAGACATTTGGCTGCGCATCCAAGTTACTTCTTCAGTTCTGGTCAGACTATCTGTCTGAAGGGAAAAGCAAGATACAGGGTGGCCCAAAAGTCAATGACAGTTGAAAAAAATCCATAACTCTTTTGTTTCTAAATATTTTTATTTTATTTTCTCAGAGCATTTAGAACGACCCTTCCAACATTAATCTGAGCAAATACAGCACCGAGGAACGAACCCTCATTGTGCAGTGGTACTTTGAGTTACATGGGTCAAATTCACAAACCCAGCGCTGTTACCGTCGACATTTTAATACCAGAGATGCCCCGAGTGTAAATGCCATTAAAGGAATAATAAGTGTTTTTCACAGACAGGGGGCAGTATGTGATCTCCACAGACCTGACTAGTCCTGATTTCTTCCTGTGGTTCTATCTTAAAGAAAAGGTGTTTGTGAATAAACATTAGACAATAAACAACTTAAAACGTAATATCGAGGATCAAATAAGAGCCATAAGCCCGGAAATGCTTTAAATGTTCTGTAAAGTGTGTTGGATCAGGCTGTTCAGAGACAAACACAAAATGGTGGAAACTTAAAAAACATTATTTTTAAAGATAAGGTCATTTTTACTTCCCCTAGTTTAAGTGATGATTAGTTCAAGCGTAAGTGAACAATTATAACTGTATATATTGCCAAAAATCTGGGAAGGTTCAGTTTATCTACAGCTAAAATTTGGTGGGTGTAACTTAAGAATTATAGGAGCTACTGAAGATTTAAAAGTGTCACTGACTTTTGGGTCAAACTGTTTAAGGCAGTGTCCCTTTTTTGTCCAGTTGACAGATTAGAATTCTTCTTTTACTATGGATCATACAAGATAATGATTTTATAGGAGACGTATGTGTTATTTACAAGCTCTGTACAGGTCGACTATTTTTCATTTTAACTTAACTCTGTCTTTGTGAAGCCTGTTTCTTTTTCGTCAGCGTTGTACGAGGATATATTTTGTGAAAGAATAGTTCGGAAATAGCAACTCCAGTGACCCGAAACCAGTCAAACAAACATGGAGGTTGTTCCCAGGTTAGCTCTGCGTTAGCCGCTACTGTACTGAAGGAAGCGGAGGCTGAGAACGCTCCGATGACCACAGGGCTCACATAATCCCTGAAGAGTACTACGGATCACACCTGGACGACTGAGGGATCACGCAGACAATATTGAAACGACTTTATGCCACTAATTAATATATAAATGATGCAAGACAACCCCTGTAACCCATTTTAAATAGACTTTTACATTAAAAAACATGAGCTGCAACAAAAAAACAGCAGAATGTACCAATAATTAGCCATAAAAGGGGCTTATTCACCCCTTTACAGCTCAAATCTGATCAAATAGCAATAAAAATACTCAAAATCTTGCATAGAAAAAGCGCACTGAGCCCCAAAATACATAGTCCCAGCTTTTTTGTATTGAACAATAATAGTATATAGTATAGTATATAGTATATAACACAATGATATAGTGATTAACGTGACAGGCCAATACACAAATAATCAAAATGACCTTACCACCCCTCGAGAGACAGCGCTAACTGCTGATCAGAGAAGCAGGGCTCTAATTACAGCCCAACGCTCAGTGTAATGCTAAGTTGTGGTTAGCCGTCACTTACATTGACCGAGGACACAGAATAAACACAGCGATACAACACACAAAGTAAATTATACACTGCTGGTTATGTAAGACACTGGTTGTTAGGCCTGTCACAAAAATCACTATATCGACTTATTGTTCAGGATCTATGTATTTCTGGGGTTCAATATTTATCGTGACGGGGCTTTTTCTTTGCAAATATGGGAAGAACTTTATTATTTTTAAGATCTGAGCTGTAGAGTTGAATAGGAATGGTTGAGTTTGTTGCAGCTTGTGTTTTTTACGATACTGTTTATTTAGAAATTATTTTATTGGCATTATCTTGCTGTATTTTATTCGTATCAGTGGTATAAAATGGTTTCAATATTAGCGTTTATGTACAGTCATTATTACCGGGGAAGAGCCAGGACAGGCTGGAGGGACCATGTCTCTCTGGCCTGAGAACGTCTCCCACCGCAGGAGCTGGAGGACGTGTCTGGGGTGAGGGAAGTCTGGGGGTCCCTGTTTAGACTGCGGGCCCCGTGACCCGGCTCCAGTCAGGGTTAGGGTTAAAGTTAGGGCCGGATAAGCTGAAGAAAATGCATCTGATTATCGATTATCATGCTTCAAAATGTGTTATTGTGACAGACCTACTCGCTGTACAAAGGCAGAAAAAAAAACAACTCACATGAAAAAAATCTGCTTAAGTAAAAGTATTAAAGTTCCTGTTTAAATGTACTTAAAGAGTAAAAAGTAAAAGTATTTTGCAGTTTTTCAGAGCTAATAAAGCTTCAATTGTGGTGATTTTGATAAAGATTTAAGCTGGATTTTGTTCAACAGAAACAACTGAAACAATCTTTTTTTTTTCTTCTTTGTATATTTTTGTTGAACGTGTTAAAAATAAACTCTTGGACTTTTCAGCAGGTCTCACACAATAAAAAAAATACTTTATACTATCCACTCCTGAAAAGTACAGATACTGCTCTCAAAGGCAGTAAAGTAAAAAGTATCCACTGTAAAATGTACTTAAACTACAGAAACCTAAAATGTACACTTCAGTACAGTACTTTACTACTTTAGCTTTGTTCCAGCGCTGCTAAAGACAAACTAACTATAAATTTAGGCATGGCAGTTTAGGTCGACTCACGGTAGAAGGAAGTGGAGTAAATATTCTTCCGGTGTGAGTCATTGTAGCAGGTGTCCAGTGTTTTAGTAAGACTCAAATTAGATCATGTTCCTTTTATTTCAAAGCAGGTTTCGTTCTGCTCTGGGGTTATTCATGTCTGTTTGACCCACTGACCTCACAGTTTTTCCTGTTTACTCATTCATAGACTGTATAAATAAATGGACGTAGCTAACCTGCTCGCCGCTGCTTTCAAATAGGAAGTGAACATAGACACGCTTCCGGCTCCATCGACTCATTTTGGTGTTAAATGTTCGTATTAACCCGTGCTACATGGTCCTGGTGTTTTAATTTCACCATTTTGCTCATAAATCAAGATATGAACATTAACAACAGACAAATCAGGCGCCTTCTTTCCCTGACGTCACTCCTGTCAGCGTTAGCAACAAGTTTGATTGACAGCGTTGCTAAGCGTGCAGCAGGAAGGGGCGTTACCTTCATCAGCCTGGCTCTGGATTGGCTCTTTGGTTGCTATGATACTCGTGGTCTCATTTTGACTAGACGCTTCACTTCGTCCATTTCTTTCTACAGTCTGTGGTCTCAATATAAATAAAGACGTATAGCGCAGCGGTAATGACTCACAGCTCCTGCCGTAGGCGTCTGATCCGAGCCTTGGCGTCCGCGAGCTCCACGGAGAGGTGCTGGCGGCTCTCGGTTCTCCTCAGACTGGGGGAGCCGTTCGGGGATTGAGCCGGACACGGGCCCAGCGGAGACAACTGCACACAGTCTCTTTCCTGAGTCAGCTCCACGATGGTCTGAGAGAGACAGAGACAGAGACAGAGACAGAGGCGACAGGGGGTCACGTGAGTCAGAGGTGAAAGGTCATCTGTCAATGTTAAGGCACAAGGAACGAATGAATGAATAAACAAGACACCTAATGAACGAACAAAACAACAGACAAATAAAAAAAAAAAAAAAAAAAAAAATTAAATCAGCTAACAAAAACAAAAGAATCTATAAACAAATCAACAACTCAACAAATTAACAAACAAATAAAAACAAAAAAATCAACAAACAAATAAACAAAACCTCAATAAACAAACAAGTAAATTCATAAACAAATAAACCAAAAAAATCAACAAATAAATTAACAAATTAAACAAATAAATTAACAAATAAACTAATAAATTAAACAAATCAACAAAACCAAACAAATCAATAAAACAAAAAAATCAACAAACAAATACAAAAAAATAAATAAACCAAAAAAATTAATAAACAAATTAACAAACAAATTTTTAAAAATCAACAAACAAAAAAATGCAATAAACAAATCAACAAACAAACAAAAAATCAACAAATAAACAAAAAAAAAATCAATAAAGAATTCAACAAACAAAAACAAATAATCACACATAAACAAACTAGTCATTTGCACTTTGGTGGTGAATCTCAGTATCTTTACAGCTGTCCACCGATTTCATTTCACACTATTCTAAACATAATGTGTTTGATCATTAGAACAAAACTCTACCACTATTTTATCCTAAAGCTGGAGGCGAGTGTCCCCCGCTGATCCTCATCTGAGGCTGTGAGAGGAAATGGGATTTTAATTGAGAGCAGTGATGGTCTGGAGGCTATTAAAACTCTGATAGACAAAGTTGGTTGTATCAGTGCAGGGCATCTGCCTCCTCTGAGCTGGAAACCGACGTAATGACGCATTTACTGCATTAAAACAGAAACACACATGGAGCCCTCATCCATGACACAGTTAACAGCTTCACCTCTTCCTTCCTGAGGCTGCTCTGCGGTCAGCACAGAAGAAGAAAAGTTTCCACAGAGCCGTCCAAAGCCAGAGCACTCATTCTATTAGACAGTTGTATTTTTTATTTATTTATTTGTACTAATTTATTTTTAGGGGGGAGGGACACACTCGCTCGGCTCGCTGCCTCCTCCGGGTAAAACAGCAGCTGAGATTAAGTCTATGGCCAAGGAGAAGAAGAAAGTTGTAGGAGATATAAATAACACAGCTGGAGTGACTGAACAGAGGAACACAGCACTCCACCAGGTCGGACGTTTTTTCTTTTTTTTCAATCACTATCATTTTTTATTTTATCTTCACATCTCTCTTCTTCTTCATTTTTTCTCTTGAGCTCAGCCCTCTCACTCGCTCTTTCTCTCTTCCATTCAACTTCAACAGATTTAACTACAAACACTCACACACTACACACACTGTCCTGTTATGTCTTCTGTCTTTTTTGAATCATTCTCGTTATTAATATTTATTGAACCAACAAACTCGTATTTAAACATGCTTAACTCGTGTGTCTGTCTTTTGAGGTCAAACAAACAGCCCTGGACCTTTGTCCTCGTTGCGTCTCGTCTCGTTTTACCTCTAGCTGTGTGTCTCTTTCATCGACCAAGTGCTTCAGGTGAAACGCCAGGTTTCGGGAGAGACTATCCAGGTCCTCAGGGGGAACGTCTCCACTTTCCAACCACTGAAGGTCCACGACATTTTCCTGATTATGAGTAACCTACAAAAGAACAAAACTGGAATGATCTGCAGGTCTGTTTTTGATATTACTCTACAGAACGAATAAAATGAACTTACCTCTTGGATGTGGGACGCTATAGCAGCTTTAGTGTCAAAATCCAAAGTCTGGATTCGGTCGATATACTCCTCCTTCTTTTCACACTGCAAAGAAAATACATTTAGTTTGGTGGGTTTTTTTAATCCTGAGTTTTGATGATTTTCAAGAACAAAAGGTAAGATTTACTGATGTGTTTTGTTTAGACGCAGTCAAACCAATATGAGTATGAAGCAAAGACTGTTTAAAGAATCGAGTATCGTAGCAACCAAAGAGCCAATCCGGAGCGAGAGTGCCGAGTGCTTCCCTCTTAGCAACGCTGTCAATCAAACCTGTTGCTAATGCTAGCGGAAGTGACCTCGGGGAAAGAAGGCGCCCGATTTGTCTGTTATTAATGTTCATATCTTGTTTTACACACACAAAATACAGTTGTCGTTTCGTGGATTTTATTTGTGCAATGAATGAGCATTGTGTTCTGCGTCCTGATTGGCTAAGGGACTGTAGATCATTGTGTTCTGCGTCCTGATTGGTTAAGGGACTGTAGATCATTGTGTTCTGCGTCCTGATTGGTTAAAGGACTGTAGATCATTGTGTTCTGCGTCCTGATTGGCTAAGGGACTGTAGACCATTGTGTTCTGCGTCCTGATTGGCTGAGGGACTGTAGACCATTGTCCATCAGTCTCCTCCGTGTCTCCTGTACAGTACAGAATGTGTCAGACAAATTTACATAAATGTTGGATCGCAGTGTGACTCTGAAGTGCTGTATGTTTGCAAGTTTTCTCCCCGACAAAACCCACAATGTCGATAAAACGTTCTGCACCGACAAAGGCACCGACGAAGGTTTGAACTTTGAGAGAGTTTAAACAAGAGAGAAATGTGAGAAAATGTTAACACCTGTGTGAGAAAAGTGTATAAATTGTGTGGTGAGGGGTTTTATAGACAAGAAACATATAGAATAATTGTAAAAAATAAAGCTGATACTTCATGGATTTCGGCAGCTAGCAGGTTAGCCATGTCCATTTAAATATACAGTCTATGCTTTGGAGTGTTTTATACATGATGGCGGAGCGTCATCGCAGCTGTTTAAACCGTCTTTTACCTCAGCCTGAATGGAGTCATTGTACTAACCAGCGAACATTATCAACGCCATCTATTTAACGTCATTACTTCTGTGTTAAAGTCATTATTTTTTATCGTAAGCCTCAAATCTCATTTTCCCCTAATCCAATTTACTAATTACTTAAGTCCTGGAACACACAGGTATGATTGTACTGCAAATCTGACAACATTTATTCACAAATTTCACCCAAAGCCATGGTAAATATGGTAAAACTGTATGTTGTATGTATTACTGTTTGTTGTATGTATTACTATATATTTTGGTGATGTAACGGCAATTATCTTTGTTGCCGATTAACACGATTATATAAAATGTCCCACGAATGATTATTGTCGACCCTTTTTATCACGATAAATGATATTATTGTTTCTCGTCCGATCCTTGGTGAGAGAGCGTAGCTTTTACCTGGACGGCACAGCCCAACAGCAGCAACAGTAACTTCTTCATTTCTTCCAAACCTTGCACTGAAACAGACAAACACAACTGGATTAGGACATGATGAAGTGCACAGCAGGTTTTCATAGTGTTTCAGTGTAAATTAAAAAAAAAAACAGAATATGTAACAACGTCAAAGTTTGGACACACCCTCTCGTTCGATGTTTTTTTAATCTTTATTTATTTTGACTATTTGCTGCATTTATACACAAAGACATTAGATATATAAAGTAAGATATATGGAATTATATAGCAAAAAAAAAGTTAAATAACTCTACTAAATATGTTTTTTTTAACATTTTATATTCAAAGTAGCCATCCTTTTCTTTGCCATTAAATATTTAGTAGTAACTTTTTTCTTTGCAACATAATTCCATATATCGTGCTTAATATATTTTATTTTTTATTGATTTATCTTTATCTTTATTTATACAGGGGAACCCAATGAGAGCACTTGGGCTTTTTTTCCCTGTTTAAAATACAATGCAAGCAGAAAAAACAAACAAAACAAAGAAAATATTTGATGTCTTCTGTATTAATCCAAAATGTAGAAAGAGGTAAAAATAATGAAAACATTTTTTGAATAAACATTGAATGAGTGGGTGTGCCCAAACTGGCTTAAACATAAATCACCAGTCCAAAGTATTTTTACTACTATCTACTTTTTATATACGGCAGCAAGATATATGGAATTATGTAAAAAAGAAAAAAAAGTTCAATAATTTTATCAAATATTTTTCAACAAAGCAAAAGACAGTTGCTTTGAGGATTTGAATAGAAAAAATGTAAAAAAAAAAAAAAAAAAAAAAAAAAGTACAGTTGTATTTTTCTTTTTTAATTGCTACATAATTCCTTATATATTACTTCATATATCTGATGTATTTTATGTCGGTATAAAATGTAGAAAAAGCAAAAAAAAACAAAACAAAAAAAAACAAAAAACGAGAAAAACACTGATTGAGTGGGCGTGTCCAAACTTTTGACATGTAGTGCAGGTTAACCACAAAGGTTAGCCACATTTACCAACACTGCATTATTTGTTCCTATAGAGCAGGGGTGTCTAAACTTTTCTCTTTAAGGGCCACATTTAAAAACACAGACAAAGCTGAGGGCCGACTGAGGGCCATAGACTGACCGCAAATACAGTGAATACTTCAAATCTGTGTATTTATGACAAGTTAGACTGAACCACTAGACCTTTATTCATGCTTAAATCATCAGTGGGACACATTAAATATTTGATATGGGCTTGTTAAAGTAGATTTTCAGAAATGTACAGTCAAAAGTTCTGTTTAAGGTAATATGGGACAATTCACCTGGAAGCTTGAGGGCCAAGAAAAATTGGTCTGAGGGCTGCATTTGGCCCCAGAGCCACAGTTTGGATATTCCTGCTATAGTATAACAACCAAATTCAACAGCCATTTTGGATAAACTTCTCTAATCTACATTCTCATAGTCTCATATTCTCATATTCTTGTGCCAGTGTCAGGATTTACAGTGTGAATTTCCTGTAGCGCTGCACATGCCGGGGCAGATTGTCAATAATGATGAAACTCAAAAACAGCTGCTACCAACAGGCCTAAGCTCATCCAGGGATCTGAGGCTCGGGTGCGTGCATTTGAGCTGACGCGTCCTGAAGAAGGTGAAGAGCCAGAGTGTGAGTGTGCAAGTTCACCTTTTATAGCAAAGCTTCTCATTATAACACCTCGGGGGGTTGCAAGTGTTAACACCAAAAATAAATCTAGATTAGTGACAGCAGCCAAGTGTGAAGTGTAGTGAAAAACACAACATGTGCTCAAGGCTGCAGCGCTAATATACAAAACATCCACTCTAGTAACGGGTTAGATTCAATTGATCCAGGTAACTAGTGTTGTGTTTGCTACTGCACAACAGAAATTCAAATCTGTAGCTGGACAAAAAAATGGTAGGAGTGAAGACATTTGGCTGCTACGTCTTCGATTACTGCTGGACACTGCCTTACATCTGTCTGAAGGCGCTAACTACTGAAGCTAACACACCTACGGTTTACAGTTAGCTTCAGTATCGTTAGCTCCATCCATAAAATAACTAGTAAAAGTGTCTCTCAAAAGAAAATCTACAAACATAAATAAGATTTTGAGAGTAAAGTGTCAAACGTTTAATGGTCCTGATGATGAGTTGTTACTTGTTCACTTTGTTCCACAGAGCGACGAGAAAAACAACAGTGAGGCCTGGAAAAAGACGTCATCCTCGGAGCACTTGGATCATTATGCAGAATAAATGAAGTCTGTTTGCGCTGTCGTCGTGTTTGCGCTCTTGTTGTAATTAGCATTGTTGTCGTGTTAGCGCTGTAGTCGTGTTTGCATGTTTGTTGTCGTGTTAGCGCTGTAGTCGTGTTTGCATGTTTGTCGTTGTGTTAGCGCTGTAGTCGTGTTTGCATGTTTGTCGTTGTGTTAGCGCTGTAGTCGTGTTAGCGCTGTAGTCGTGTTTGCGCTGTAGTCGTGTTAGCGCTGTAGTCGTGTTAGCGCTGTAGTCGTGTTTGCGTTCTTGTTGTATTAGCATTGTCGTTGTGTTAGTGCTGTAGTTGTGTTTGCATGTTTGTTGTCGTGTTAGCGCTGTAGTCGTGTTTGCATGTTTGTCGTTGTGTTAGCGCTGTAGTCGTGTTTGCGCTGTAGTCGTGTTAGCGCTGTAGTCGTGTTAGCGCTGTAGTCGTGTTAGCGCTGTAGTCGTGTTTGCGTTCTTGTTGTATTAGCATTGTTGTCGTGTTTGCGCTGTTGTCCTGTTAGCACTGTAGTTGTGTATTCGCATTGTGGTATTTGCATGCTTGTTGTGTTAGCGATGTCGTCATGTTTGCGCTCTTGTTGTATTAGCATTGTCGTTGTATTAGCGCTGTCGTCGGTTTGCATGTTTGTTGTCATGTTAGCGCTGTAGTTGTTTGCGCTTTTGTTGTATTAGCATTGTCATTGTATTAGCGTTGTCGTTGGTTTGCATGTTTGTTGTCGTGTTAGCGCTGCAGTCGTGTTTGCGTTCTTGTTGTATTAGCATTGTCGTCGTATTAGCGCTGTTGTCGGTTTGCATGTTTGCTGTTGTGTTAGCACTGTAGTCATGTTTGTGTTTTTGTTGCATTAGCATCGTTGTCGTGTTTGTGCTGTCGTTGTGTTTGCATTTCTGTTGCCGTGTTAGCGCCGTCGTCGTGTTAGCGCCGTCGTCGTGTTAGCGCCGTCGTCGTGTTAGCGCCGTCGTCGTGCTTGCATGTTTGTTGCGATGCTAGCGATGTCGTCGTGTTTCCATGTGTGCTGCCGTGTTAGCACCGTCGTCGTGTTAGCGCTGTCGTCAGTCTGCATTCTCTGTAGTTATTTTAACTAAATTCAGCGTCCACATCAAAGCTTAAATGAAGGTATCAAAGCGCTAACACAAATGCCTTTTTTTGTCATTATTAGCGTGTTTTAAGAGTCTGCAGAGCCTCCACAGTCTGCATTTAACCTGCTCTGGGCATTAGCGCTAGCCACAGACATCAACCGCGGCAGTGCTCGTATCTACGGGTCCTCATTCTGTAAAATGCAGCGTGGTATTGGATTGGTAATTTGTTCACTCACTGATACCTGAAAAATGTGCAGCATCTGAGCTTTTGTCGAAATCAGTGTCAATATCAGAACAACCCTGCAGAAAACAATTACGCCCAAAAAAACAAATGCTATTATAACGAGTGAGGTCAGCAGAGGCAGTTCCTACGGGAGCCCCAATCGGTCAAAATAGTGCCAGTGTTTCATTGATAGACCTTCAGTCCTGCACAATCCTCAGCAGATTTAAATCAATTTTTAGTGATTTTTTCAGAATCAATAGAGACCAGGGAGTGGATGAAAACACCAGGGTTCTACTGTGTCCTGTGTAGCTACAATAGTAATATTTAATTAAACATTATAACAGATCAGCGTAATATGGGCCCTTTACAATAGTGCTATTTCTTTTACTAAAAAAACAGTCTTAATGGAGATTACGAATACGGTTTGTGACTCATTTAGAATAATTGCCCTCTGCTTTTCTGCGCAGTCTTTCACAAATGTGTGGGCTTTGCTAATTACAAGTGTCAATGCCAGCCTGGAAACTGTCAAATCACCATATGCTTCCTGAATATTGAGAATAATGAGAACATAAGAATAGTAACGGCTGATAAAAATGTCTCTCTTAGCTTCAGGGCTTAGCAGCACTTTAAGAAGCTATAGGAACCACTGCAGGAAAGGGATTAAACCTGGCAAATCTAATGCTGCAATGCAATGGAAGATAAGGGACTCTGGCAGGTTAAATAATTTATAAAGTCAGGGAAGGAGGGTAGATAAAAGCAGTCAGACAATAGGAAGAGGAATAGCAATACAAACACACACGGAGGAGATAAAAAAGAGTGGAGGAGCCTGGAGAAGGGAGCAAGGAGAAGGCTAGAAATAGAAATAGACAAGAGCCCCCAGCTGCAGCAGACGGGGAGATTCCACTTGTCTTGTGTGGTTCTCATCCTTTGCATCGCGCTGCTGACACTACCGAACACAAGTTTGAATGATTTAACAGCTATGAAGAAAGATTTACAGTTAAAGATGGATAGCTGCAATCAGAGACGGTAGATTTTTCCCAAGAAGCCACTGATCAGAGCCTCTAGTTAAGCGAACAATGGACTTTATACTGAACAGTGAACCTTTATATTTGACAGTGACATAACGAATGAAATGACAACTACAGGTGTGTAAAAATATTGAAATATCTGCTTAATATTTAATCTAGTGGTACTTATGGCAGGTTGCTATATCAATATATCACCGTGGTTATGGGTGTATTTTACAAAAGTACTGCTGAAAAAAAGGAAATTTGTGATGCAGTTAACTTTATTTAAATTGTATTTCATTCACAGCGTGTGCATGTGGTAAAGTATGTGTTTATCTTCTCATATTTTAAAGAATATCACGTGTATTATGTTGATTACTGCATTTTTTGCCCTTCCTCATGACCCGTAACAACCATTACATCTTTATGGATCTATTCTTTATCCTGGAATGTTCCACAATATGACATTTAACATATCTATCAGCACCAGGCCAAGTTACTCATCAGAATACATGTTTGTTTGTTTTTTTAAGTTTCTTCACCTATAATTAAATAGATGCAAGTTTAATGTCATATTGTGAAACATTCCGGGCAAAGCAATAACTTCTCCATAGTGATGAGCGGGAGGCGGAGTCTCCACAGGAAGAGTTACACAGTGCAACTTTAAATGAATCAACTAAAGATCTCTGAAATCAGCATTTTTATTCTTCATGCCTGTGTTTCAAATATGTGCAGATATTCACTTTTTGCAGTGTCTAAAACGAGGGACAGCTTTATGCTGAAGTGTCTTTGGTTTAGACAGGCACCACTTTGGTTAATCCTAATGAGAACTATAAAATGCTATAGCAAAAGAAAAATTTGGTCATGTAACTGGACAAAAGTTTCTGAGTGAAGACGTTTGGCTGCTCATCCAAGCCGCTTCTGGTCAGATTACTGCTGGACGCTGCCTTATATCTGTCTGAAGGGAAGAGCTAGCTACACTGAAGCTAACACACCTATTTCTTACAGATTACGTTTGTTAGCTCGGTCTATTGAACACTATGTATGAACTGTGCCCGAGTCATATTTTGCATAATCGTTCAGGCCACTAATGGGTCCTCTCACACCTATTAGCATACTGGCTATCGCTATCGTTTTCCTCGTTTTGATTTAGGTCGAAGATTTAGGTTATAAATAAGAGATAAATGATGTTTAAGTCTCCAATTCCTGTTCAAAGATGGGTGGTTTTTCTAGTAAAAATTCCCTCTTTAACTCCCCTCTCACACAATTTCCTTTATTTGGCCAAGATCTTTACCTCATTATCTTCAAATGACTGGTTAGTAGCTTTGAGATGGAGATGTACAGCAGATTGTGGCCCTGAGCTGTTCTTTTACGAAGTGGCTGGGTTGTTCCTCCAGCATAACTCTCCCTGCATTCTTCACTACACTGAATTTTATTTTTAAGCATATCTTTTTTTAACTTTATGCATGCCCTTATTTGTATTTTATAATAGCTATTGTTTAATATTAATGTTCAGTGTTTTATTAAGAAAGTTCCTAGTTTGTGAGTTGTGTTCACTGACAATGGCACTAAAAGTCTTCTGATTCTGAATGGAGTAGACCACATTGCTCTGCTCGTGGCTTTTTGTCCTTTTGTTGAACCATTTTCTGTCTTAAAATGTTTGTAGGTTTGAAATAGCCCGCTAAAATGCTATCTCAACCTTTTCTCCATTAGCCTTTTCACAGTGTTAGCGCAGTATGCCGATTCTTTGAACCTTTGCCATCCTGTCCACTTCCTGTCTCCCTCTAGCACTGTCTGACCTGTGACTTTGTATGTTACTCAGCTTGTCACCCCGTCTTCGGCCCTTTCCTCCCTCTCCGCTCCATCCCAGTGACAGGAAACAAAAGGTCACGAGGACACTGACTAAACCTTCTTCCTGCACAGCCATTGTCAATCTCCATTTGAGGATATGACTTGGCACGACCAGAAATTAATTGTATTGTATTTGCTTGTGTGTGTAACAGCTAAACAGGTCGCCTTTGGTCCATGACACACTGGAGATGAAACGAAGCAGGCAGGATAAACCATTATTGATGAGGGTTTAATGCCTCATGTGCTGACTCATGAGTGTTCGTGTGCAGTGTCCACCCGGTGAGTCTCACGTATCCTCCAGAGGCGCTGGGATGTCGACCGTCCCAGATACAAATCGACAACAAGATCTGACAAAAGGAAATACAATCTTTATGGAAAAAACAATCCATAGCCAGGAGTGAAAACAGTCGAGTGGCGTTAACTCAAGCCTTTGGTAAATATTTACTCACACATGGACTTAAATACTCCAGAAAACACTGAAATTATTCGGTAAATGGTCGCATATATATAGCGCTTTTCCACTTTCAAGTCACTCAAAGCTCTGGCTCAGACACCCACCTCGCCCCCAGACACAGAGGGTCAGGTGGGTTAAGTGTCTTGCCCAATAACACAGTGACAGTTTGCATCTGTGGGAGCTGCAGTTGCACCACCAACCTGTGGGTCAGTGGACAAACGCTCTACCAACTGAGCCACTGTCGTTCATAATCCAGCTTTGACAGCGACTTGTTCTACTTTAGGCTTTTATGGGAAGTACATTACAAATCTTATTTAAAATCTATAAATTAGGACGCGCTAATGATCATTTTAGTAGTCAACTAGTCAGAGATTTTTTTATTTTTTTATTTAAATTTTTATTTTAGAATTTATTTATTTGTCTTAATTTTTTTTATTTATTTAATTATTTATTTTTTATTTCATTTATTTTATTTCTACTTCAACATACTTTTATTGTCTCTTAATCAGATAATTATTTCATTGTCACCAGTTGTTTAAATAACAATTCAGTGATACTTTGCCGTGACATCACACTGGGGGGGTTCTATATGCATGTGTAGGGAAGAATGCTCATCAGTTCCCATAGTGACGCAAACACAGGCTAAAAACAAGTTTGGAAATTGTCTGAAACTCAAGAAAAAATACAAAATGCATTTAAACAAACATTTTCAGGAGCCTAGGATCAACACGAGCGTTCGAGGTCCTGTTTAGGCTGAAAAACTGTAGGCTAATGCTAGCTAGCTTATGACTGTAATGCAATTTCAGAGAGACTTGTTTAACAGCATAAATCAGCTCATCTGTTGTAGCTCCAACTAAGTCAGACAGAATGTATTAAAACAAAGCTCACACTGAAATACATATAACAGCTTCAGACGGAGCAGTGCCTACAGTTAGCGTCACACCCCCAGGAAATGTTGATGACAGTATCAACAGTCACAGTCGTTCAACAAAAATCAGTCAAATAGACAAAGGAAGTATGCAATCACAGGCCTACAAAGTGACTCATTTCAATAAACCAGTGATTAATGAAAAAACGTTGCCAGCCATTTAAAGTCACCACAGTTTTTCGGACGATAAGACGAGGTTTTGTGTTGTACATTTGGCTAAACAATGGAAGTACAGTGATCCTCCTTCCCCCGATGTGAACACACAAGTCGGCCTGTGTCCCTGGGTTTGGCTGTGCATGTGTACACAAAACAAAACGGGGTTAAGTCCGAGCCTGGGGGGCACGAAGGTCCATTCCCACATTGAACTGTTTGGAAGACGACCCTCCCCCATCCACAAACACTCACACACAAACCCCCCGCCTCATAATGGGAGCGTAATAAAAGCCACATGGCCAATGACTTTCAGCTGCCAGTTACTGAAGCACAGAGCTGACTTCTGAGCCACTGGTCTGACTGGGAGACTGAAGGAGTATGTGCCTCACGAGGACACAGACAAACGTGGTCGGGGTCATGTATGTGTAATCGATTCCTGAGACGATGAGCTACAGCTATTTTGGTGAAATTGGCATATTGTGACAGTACTATGCTTCTGTTTACACTCATCTACTACAGTGGCTCCCAAGTTTGTTTTATTGGAGATAGTTCTTTCCTTTTTTTATCTTTAACCCAATAAGATCACTTGGGCTCGCTTTTCCATGGGTATCCTGTTTAAACTACCAGGTGACCCAAAAGTCACTGACACTTTTAAATCTTCAGTAGCTCCTATAATTCTTAAGTTATATTCACCAAATTTCAGTAGTAGATAAACTGAACCTTCCCAGATTTTTGTCAATATATACAGTTATAATTGTTCACTTACACTTGAACTTATCACTACTTAAACTAGGGAAAGTAAAAATGACCTAATCTTTAAAAATAATGTTTTATAAGTGTCCACCATTTTGTGTTTGACTCTGAACAGCCTGATCCAACACACTTTACATAACATTTAAAGCATTTCCGGGCTTATGGCTCTTATTTGATCCTCGATATTACATTTTAAGTCGTTTATTGTCTGAGGTTTATTCACAAACACCTTTTCTTTAAGATAGTCCCACAGGAAGAAATCAGGACTAGTCAGGTCTGTGGAGATCACATACTGCCCCCTGTCCTGCTGAGTGAGTGATGGATGGATTCGACCAATCGCAATGAAGTGTGAGCTCCCCAAAACCTCCTTAAGGTCTTGTACTTTAGTCAAAATTGTGATCTCAGCTCTAGCCCAGTGCCCCAAATCAGATATTAAGTATATTATATAGTGAATTGGGCCCATATTACACTGTTTTCTGATCTATGTTATTTGAAAACCACCACTTCATGACATCACAAGGTGGAACAGAGCATTTTGAGCATTGGAGATGTTATAGACTAATAATAAACTTGCTCAAATATGTGTGAATGAAACAAAACACAACTCCAGGTCTGTTTTTTGAGGAGGTAACACCGTTATAACATGGCTTAAACCGAGTCTAAAAAAAGAGTAAATTTTGAGTAATACAGGACCTTTAACAATCGTTACCTAAGAGCAGGGTTGTTATTCTCCCATCTGTTTTTGCTACACAGTGGCACAAAAATATGGAAATGTGCTGAAAGCCACAACATAATGACAATGACTGTGGTGAGACGTGAGGACAGCTGATGGAGCGAGACACGTAAATTTAACCGATTAGTGAAGGCCATAAATCCTTCAACAACTTCGACGAGGTGATGACCCGACATGTGACGACCAGGAGATGCAGACCAGGGTCGGGTTGCTGTGTCTCCTGCTTCTGCTACTACAAATATACACATTATACCAGCCTATTACAGCCAGGTGAGAGTATAGGCTTCCAGCTCCATCAACCTTGGCTCCAGTTCACTTTCTATTGAAAAACTGTCCCATCTCTCTATAACTGCTGCTGTCAGACTTTTTAAAGGTTCTTTGTAACCTGCTCTACATGATCCTGGGGTTTTTAATTCACTATTGTGTTTGTAACTCAAGATATGAACATGAATAACAGACAAATCAGGCGCCTTCTTTCCTCGACGTCGCTTGAGATAGCATTAGCAACAGGTTTGATTGACAGCGTTGCTAAGCCCCTGCTCCCTGCTAAACCAGCGGTGCAGGCGGGAAGAGGCGTTACTTTCAACAGCCTCGCTCCGGATTGGTTCGTTGGTTGCTATGATACTCGCGATAAGAATTTCTAATATGCAAATTGACTCCAAATTCACCGCTATACCTGCTCTAGCCTCGATGAGCTTCATTTGACTGGAGCTGAACGCTGTGGGTGACGTCACACTCACTTAATTCACTTTTTTACACAGTCTGTGGTCAGGACCCAGACATACTATCCCTATAACCATCACCATAGTAACAGAATATCCCTGAATCATGCAATGCAAGTAACAATATGAATCATCTAAAACATGCAGTACAAAACTAATGATCTCTCACCTGAAAGAGGGTTTCGACCCAGGACCAGCACATTTGGTAAAGGCATCATCACCAGCTGCTGTAGAGTCTCCTGTCGAAACAGAACAAATGAAAATGTTAGAATTACAACCAGGTTTACAGCAAAAGACGAGGTTTAAATCTGTCAACTGGACAAATCGTTGTAAGAGTGAAGACGTTTCGCTGCTCGTCCAAGTCGCTTCTACAACCAGGTTTATTATTATGACTCAGACAGTAGTGGAAGAAGTACTTAAGTAACAAAATTAAGCAAAAGTACAGATATCGGAGCAAATAAGTACTCAAGTAAAAGTTAAAGTATCACATCAATCAGTCTGCTTCACTAAAAGTATTCAAGTATCCCTATAAAAATGTACGTAAAGACTATTTCATGCAGGTTTTGAGTCTTATAAAGCTTCAAATGTGGTGATTTTGTTAAAGATTTGAGCTTAATTTTGTGCAACAGAAACAAATCAATCTTTTTTTTTCCAAGCTGTTTTTATCTGTATATTTTTGTTGCTTAAACTACAAATGTGTTAAAAAATAAACCCTCAGACTTGACAGCAGGTCTCAGACAATTATAAAAAATGCTTTTACTTGTCAGTCCTGGGTATTTATAAAAATGTAGTGGAGTACAGATAGTAGAAAGTACAGATACTGCTCTCAAATGTAGTGAGGTAAAAGTAAAAAGTATCAAAAAGTGCAGTATTTTACTACTTTTACTTCGTTATGTTCCTCCACTGTTCATAGACGTTCAGTTTGATCAATGCTTTTTATCTAATGACACAGATCTTTGTTGTGAAAGAGTCTGACACATAAATGAGGCAGAGTTTTCCTGTCAGTCACAACAACCAACGTGAATCAGAGCGTTTCTCTTCACAACACGCCCGGAGGAGACGACACACACACACACACACAAACACACACAAACACACAAACACACACACACACACACAAGGATCGTCTGGATTCAAGGAGCTCGTCGTCTGCTTTGAAAACGGGAAATGCCAAAAAGAATTTCCTAAAATAAGACGACTGGGAGGGCTGCCAAAAATATTTTCATGGCTTTAACCCCAACAGGTCAACCTCAGTGTTTGTCAGGCAGAGAAAACACGCTAACACGCTAAGCTACCCTCAATATTTCATGTGGACCTTATGGGCTACTGTAGTTTGAACTCGTCTGACCTGGGGATTTGCCCAGTGGAGACATGTTAGTGCTGAAGTCGTTAAATCTGCCCTGTATATGTCATGGGTTTGCACAGAGCCCCTTATCACGGCTGCCATCTGTCCGATACATATTGCATTACCTCACCCAGGTGGTAAAAGAAGCAGAAAGTGTGTACAGAAAAAGCAGGGTAACATTAAACAAGCAAACAAAACCAGTGTAGATCCCGTTTGGACAGCGCTGCCCGTCGCACTGTGTTCTGATGTGTGTTTGCTGCTCTAAGTGTCTCCACAAATGTGTTTCTGTGTAAATACGTCGCTGTTGTTGGTCACTATCAGGAGGCTGCAGCACTGACCAGGGACAACAGCGAGTTTGGGTCTCACCCAACGGGGCAGGTGAGTCATTCAAGTCAATAATGCACATATAAGAAGAGAAAAACGCAGTAAAAATGAAGAAAAGCGGGCAAAGAAGAATAAAACAATAAAACGCCAAGATGTTCTACTAAGCTGCAACCAAACGCCAAGGACAAGATTTGTGTTTTTACTCTAAATCTCTGAACTCTGAGATGTAAATGGTAAATATTGCTTGTAACAACATGAAAACCCAAAATAAAACCACTCCCTCGCTGAAACTTTCACTAGGACCATTGTAGACGTGTTTCCAAACTGAGCACAGTCAGTCACAGTGACTCAGTGTTACAGTGACGGCTGCAGCTCCAGTTGGCTCTGGGCAGCACCGATGACCAGGCTCTGGGACACATCAGCTGTCGTCGCCTTAGAAGTCAGACGTGGGTCAGAAGTGCTCGTTTCCAACAATATAAAACGATCAAATATGTTTTATATTAACCATGTCACTTCTTAAAATCTCACTCTCATTATCACAGCAGTGCAGACAGTGAGCCTTTTCTGTGTATTACCTGTTTATTATGTTTTATATGTTTATTATATGCTTTTTTGGGAGGACGACAGTGGTTCAGTTGCGTGTTTGTCCACTGACCCGAAGGTTGGAGGTTCGAATCCCGCTCTCGACATAAACATCATTGACAGAGCGGTCTGACAATCTATGTCCCCTACGACCTTCATGGTTTAATTCTATTATTTAAAAATGAAATGGAACAAAAATGTAGTACTTAGAAAGTATTCAACACGTGAATAAAACATAAATATATATTAAATCGCACATTTAACTAGATTTGCACATGAAATTCCACATTAGACATGCCAACACTGCAGAGTAAACCACAGTGAAGTTCAGCTTGACGTTACCAGTTTAGTGAACAGCGTTATAGTTACAAATGCTTATATAACGGCTAATAAAAATACCTTTAGCTGTGGCAAATGCATGTTGCAGTGGTCTGATGGCAGCATTATTTTTCAGATGCTGTGTGGATATGACAGAGGGCATTTTTGATAGAGAAACACAGACCTAAACAACAGCAGAAGTGTCTTGAAGGTGGAAAAGCGCTATATAAAAATGGGACCCTGATCATGTTTTGGCAGCTCTTTGGTCAGCTGGAGTTGATTTAAATGTGCTAGATGAATAAACTTGAATTGAGACCCCACAAACACTTGTTTATTCAGGTTTTACTGTACAGCTGTTTAGCGTCGGAACAACTGTCACAGAAAACAGGCATCAGCAGAGAACCAGGCCGCTCTGTAGTCAGGCTCTGCCCCCTCTCTGAGCACCTGTCTCTGCTGTCTGCACCTGTTCACTTCAGTGGAGTGCAGTGAACTTTAAAGCAGAACTATTCAGCAAATCGACTTTTCAGAGCTTTCAACCATGTTATCCAGTTGTCCCTCACTATATCACAGTTCACCTTCCGTGGTCTTGTTGTTTCGTGGATATTTTTTGTTCAATTTTACATGCTTTTTTACAGAGTATGAACGTGCATTGTGTTCTGCGTCCTGATTGGCTGAGGGACTGTAGACCATTGTCCATCAGTCTCCTCCGTGTCTCCTGTACAGTACAGAATGTGTCAGACTAATTTACATAATTGTTGGATCGCAGTGTGACTCTGAAGTGCTGTATGTTTGCAAGTTTTCTCCCCGACAAAACCCACAATGTCGATGAAACGTTCTGCACCGACAAAGGCACCGACGAAGGTTTGAACTTTGACTTTGAGTTTAAACAAGAGAGAAATGTGAGAAAATGTTAATGCCTGTGTGAGAAAAGTGTATAAAGTGTGTGGTGAGGGGTTTTACAGACAAGAAACATAGAATAATTGTAAAAAATAAAGCTTCACGGATTTCGCCTGTTGAGGGTTATTTTTAGAGCGTGACCCCCACGATAAACCAGGGACCACAGTAGCTGTTTCCCTCATTTACATTACCATTTACTCACCCGAAGTTGTATTTGGAGTGATTCATGTTTGAGAAATCTTTAATCTCTTATTTCAAGACGGCATTTTACAGATCAGTCCCTGTTTTCACCGCCACAAGTACACGCCCACTGTGACGTACGCACTTCGTTATCCAATTTTATTTATTTAGTTAAGGATATACGTAGGATTCAGCAGCATTGAGTAGTTATTTTGGTAGAAATGAAACCAAAATCTGCGACTCATTAGTGTGATGTGCAGAAATTTACGGCAATGTCAGCTCCTATTGGACACCGCAAATTTTTAACCCAGAAATCAGCTGACTTTTTTCTTCTATCAAGTCGTTTTAGATGAATATTGTGATTTAAAATGTGCACATTATAACATAATGATCCACGGGTGTCTTATATTATAACTATAGAGCACAATAAGTCTTCTTCAACTCTGAATTTACACTTTGAGTTTGTAGAAACCATTACAAAAATAGCAAATTGTTATTTTTCTGACCATTACGGCACTGGTGATAATAATTCCAACACTAAAAAATAACTAATCCCATGCACTTTAGAACATGTTTGCACACTGAGGCGTAAACTACAGGGTTAGCAAGTTTTATACAAATTCATATAGTCCGCTCCACCAAAATTCCACTATTTTCTTTGAACGCGGGACCCACACGGCGCCTGGATTCTGCACACGCGACCCGACACTTCAAATGTTGCTGTACACGCGGTTTTGGGGATGAGCACAAAATGACAGACATCAGGGATTAGCTGCAGTGCTAAATAACTGGAGTAATATGTGGCCCGGATTAGTGGGTAAAGGCTTAGCTCTCATACATAAAACATGATGGACGCTGCAGAGGAGCGAGCAGTCGGCACACAACAACATGTCAGAGGGATTCACACAAGTCAACACAGACGCACACGCACACACACACACACGCTTTCTCTACCAACAGACAGAAAAAACACCTCAAACCTGCCTCCTTTAAATGCATTCATCTTTACACCGTACCTGGATGCAGATACATTTGTGGTAAAGTTTAACAAAAAGATCCAAGAACCAGTATCGTAACTAGATCGAAAGGAACCCAAATACAACATAATTGAATCTTTCTCGACTATTTTTTGATGGTCTTGATCGATAGAGATGTTACATTAGATTTATAATGATCTATTATCTTGTTTTATTGCATGCACCATTTTCCTTCTGTCTTTAACTGTGCGGTGCAATACTGGAATTTCCCCACTGTGGGACTAATAAAGGCTGATCTTATCTTATTTTATCTCTTATCAGAACTAATTTACAGGGGAGTCGACAGAGGGGGACAAAGGGGTCTGTTGTCCCGGGCCCCAGGGTCTTACTAGGCCTGTCACAGTAATTACTCTACTATATTTTTGGGGTCAATATTTATGTACTTCTCTGCATAACTGGGAGATTCTTGGTTATTTTTTGTCAATATGATAACATTTAAGTTGTAAAAGGTTGAATTAATAACGTCTACGACTCATTACTGACGCAAACTTAGTCCTTAAGAGGTTCATTCTGCTGTTTATTTATCACAGTTCATGATTTTTTTAACACTATTGTAGATTTAGAATAGTTTTTGTGGGTTAAATCTGCTCTCAGTTATGGTCTATGGTTCAGTGTTCAAACTACCATTGTTTTGTGTTGTTTAGTATTGAAAAATATGAGATTTTTCTATCATGACACACGAGAAGAAACAAACGGCTGGAAGAGTCGATGAAGAGGAGATGAGGGATGAGCTGCTGGTTTGATTTGATCACTTCTCACTCCAGGCACGCAGCACCGCCTTGGCTCTCCATCCTTCACCGCTCCTCCTCCCTCCCTTTATCCTCCTCCTTCCTTCTCCTTGATCTTCATCCTCTTCTTCCCTCCTTCCTTCCTTCCTCATTCCAATCCATCCTCCCTCTATCCATCCTCTCTCCATCCTCTTTCTTTCTTCCCTCTCTCCATCTATCCTCCCTCCATCCTCCCTCCTTCCTCACTCCAATCCATCCTCCCTACATCCTCTTTCCTTCCTTCCTTCCTCCCTCCATTTATCCTCCCTCTATCCACCCTCTCTCCATCCATCCTCTTTCCTTACTCCCTCCATCCATCCTCACTCCTTGCTCCCACTCCTCCTACTTCCTCTTCCTCCCCCCCCCCCTTCCCCCTCCTACATCCTCTCTCCTTCTCCTCTTCTTTCCTTCTCCCCTTCTTTCCTCCTCCTCTTTCTCCTCCTCCTTCTCCCTCCTACATCCTCTCTCCTCCTCCTCCTACCCCTCTCCCCTTCTCTCCTCCTCCTCCTCTTTCTCCTCCTCCTCCTCTTTTCCTTCGGTACATTATTGATTCCAGGAGGATGCAGAGTCCCTCAGCAGTGGCTCGTCTTCCGTCCCAGGGCGACACTTGGACTGACGGATGGAGACGGGGGTTAGGAAAGAATCTACGTCACACAGTCAAATGTTTTCACCCTCGTCTCTGTGTCGTATTGAGAGAGTCAAGTGGGTCACATATTTCAATCATCAATTATTACCAATCTTACCAAAACACAAGACAATTTCCCAAAGTTTTTAAATATGGGATAAATGGGAAAGGAAGGAGATTACAAAAGATTACTCGTCTTTCTGCTCCTTGTCATTCATTTCTTTGTTATTTATGTTTACCTTTATGACACTGTTGATGTCTTTTTATATTTTATGAATTAAATTAAATAAATAAATATTGACAGTAAGTCTAAGCAAGACAATCGTGAGAGAAAAAATACCAGATATTTTCCTCAGGCACAGATATTTTCGGTCGGAGGAGCTATGGGGGTGTCAACTTACTTAACATGTTAATTTAGAGTAAAAAAAAAAAAATGGGGGGAGATATGGGGGAGAATTGGCTCTTCTAGGGGAGGCTAGAGCCCCCTCGAGCCTTTTCCTGGCACCGCCCCTGCTCAGGCACATTTGAATCACAAGATTATGAAGTTTTAGAGCAGAACAGTCAACTATCAAATGTGTAAATGTGAATGTGTTTGTCACTCTACATTCACACGATAAATTCTATTAAATTCTATTCTAACATTTTGTGTGGGTCATGGTTTAATCTGCTATACAACATTTAGTAGCCCATTGCCAAAAGAAGATATTTAACACTAAGATCCACACACACAGATCCAATCCAGATTTTGTGACGTCTAAACAGGGCGAAACGATCTGGGGCAAACTCAATTTCAGTATAGATAAGCAAATGACATAATTATAACTTGTTAAGAGCAGAAATGTGACTTGTTTGTATGGTGATGAAAGAATATAAACGTGAATTGTCTAATTTTTTACACAAATCATAAAAATAATCATGATTTTTGTTAAAGAAAACCTTATGGATGACACTTATATAGGCTGTGTCCGAATGTCCACGCTATTCCCTACAGGGGGCGCTATTTAGGAAGGGGCACACCATTTTTAGTGGTGTCCGAATGTCCAGTTTGTGAGAAAATAGTACAATCAAAATTTCCCACAGTGCACCTTGAAAAGTAGTGAGTATCAGTGGTCAAATGAAGACTGGCTTTGTTCAAATTTCACATTTCAAGACAAAAAGACTTAATAATGAACTGAAAAGACAAGTTTTTATATTGCAAAACTATAATAAAAAGCATTTAAAAAATTAAAATATTAACTGAAAAATTAGTTAGGAGTTCTTCTGCAGAATCAGATATATTTTGAGGTTTTTGTAGGAAAATGACAGCACTTAAAAATACAAATTGCAATTTTGATTTGCAATTAAACACAGCCAAAAAGGGAAGATAACCAAACCTTTTACAAGTCGACAAAAGCACTCTGACTAAAATGCTCTCCACTGACAACAGAAATCAGTCTGACGAGCATTGTGATTAGATTTGTGATTATTTTTTTAATAATAGGATTCGATTCAAAGTTAACGTTTTAAACCCATCCAGAAGAACTGACAAAAAGTTAGCAGTTTGTGTGCAGAATCAGATATATATTCATGTTTGTAGAGGAAAAATTGTGGTCAAAGTGTGAACAAATTTAAAACAAATGCATGTATCTTTAATAAAAAATGGTAAAAAGGAAAGACAAACCAAACAGTGCCCTATTGTTCATGAGAGGACAACACACCGACTAAAACGCTCACTGCTGACAACAGAAATTTGTCTGAAACGCCGTCGCCTGAAGAAAAGCTTTGGCGTTCCCTCCCACACACTGTACCACTGCAGCTCCGAATGTCAAGGGCGAGATGGATCAGCGCTACAGTCGACACAGCTGCGTGTGTGAGCGTGTGTGTGTGGGTGTGTGTGTGAGAGAGAGATCGGGGTCAGCGCAGAGGTTATAAGGGCGCACTGTTCCTCACCTCACAAACCCTCGGACCGTTAAACACACACACCTCTGTAAGTGTCGTTCCCATCCTTCGACCCGAGCGCTAGTTCCGCTGCTGGCGTGGCGGTAACAGGGGGCTAATTGTGCGTTTGCCTGTGCATGTGCCGCTGAACCCTGAAAGCCTGAATCACACCCATTCTGCAGAACTGGAGGGTTACCATAGAAACCACTCGATGGGTTTATCCTCCCCAGCCGCACCAGTCTGACACACATAGTAATAGATGTATGAAAAAAAGAGCATAGCCTCACGCTGTAAACTGTACTGTACTCTCACACGTTACATATGCACACGCCTCTCCGGGGTTCAGCACTGCGGACTTATCTCCCGCTGAAATACTGCACAGATTATCATCATGGAGGGTTATTTCCAGCAACAATAGGAAGAGACATGCTTCCCGTTTCTCTCGCAGCCAGTGGACAGACACTATGAGCACGATAAAACACAAAACAGCCCTCTGTAGTTCCCTCCATTGTTCTCAAATGTGACGGAATAATACACTGGATGTGAACTCAGTCAAGTCTGATGTATAGAAACCTTCAACGTGTATTTCCCCTACATGGATCCAGTGTAATCAAACACAGGGTATGCAGACAGGTTAATAAGGCAGCAGTAGTTCATTTGGTAGAGTGTTTATCCTCCTACCAATCAGTACTGCCGTTGTGCGCTTGGGCAGGACACTTAACACACCACTTAACCCCGTGTCTGTGCACACTGGTGTCTCAAAGTGTGTGCAAATGTGTAAAGTGCTTTGAGTGCCTGGAAAGTGGCACCACACACTTTATACACTTTTCTCACACAGGCATTAACATTTTCTCACATTTCTCTCTTGTTTAAACTCTCTCAAAGTTCAAACCTTCGTCGGTGCCTTTGTCGGTGCAGAACGTTTCATCGACATTGTGGGTTTTGTCGGGGAGAAAACTTGCAAACATACAGCACTTGAGAGTCACACTGCGATCCAACATTTATGTAAATTTGTCTGACACATTCTGTACTGTACAGGAGACACGGAGGAGACTGATGGACAATGGTCTACAGTCCCTCAGCCAATCAGGACGCAGAACACAATGGTCTACAGTCCCTCAACCAATCAGGACGCAGAACACAATGGTCTACAGTCCCTCAGCCAATCAGGACGCAGAACACAATGGTCTACAGTCCCTCAACCAATCAGGACGCAGAACACAATGGTCTACAGTCCCTCAGCCAATCAGGACGCAGAACACAATGGTCTACAGTCCCTCAGCCAATCAGGACGCAGAACACAATGCACATTCATACTCTGTGAAAAAAACAGCGAGACCACGAAAGGTGAACCGTGACAGAGAAGGACAACTGTACAAATTACATAATCATAACTTGTTCAGAGCAGAAATGTGACTTGTTTATGTGGAGATGAAAGAAAATAGAAGTGAATTTCTTTGGTATTCGATAAATTGTTTCATTTTTTATTCAAATCATAAAAAATAATCATGATTTTTGTTGGGCAGAAGAAACTCTATGTGCGACACTTACATTGGCTGTGTCTGAATGTCCAAACTATTCCCTACAGGGGGCGCTAACCATTTGTAGTGGTATCCGAATGTCAAGTTAGTGAGAAAATAGTGCACCTTGAAAAGCTTTGGGCATCAGTGCTCACTAGACTGGTCAAATGTAGACCACAATGCATGGCGAGAGTTGGAAAAAAGCAGATAACAGGTTTTTAACTGGACACAACACGACTGAATGAAGCAGATACAGTAGAAGCGCTGGTTTATCACATTATTGATCACTAATTATGAATAAAACACTCTTAAATAAATAGCTGCTGTGTAAAGCTGTAGCATTAGCCACTTTCTTCAGCTCAAGAGGTGCCAGTGAGGTCCTTCCTTCCTAGCAGAGATCTCAAATGAGCTTTTAAACGTAAATGACAGCGGGGTCAAAAGTCAAACTCAACAGTTGCTGCGGTGACCAGCAGGGGAGTGTCCCGCCTGACAGATGGACAGATCATCTCCCGCACTCAGAGGAGGAGGAGAGGACGAGCCATTAGTGAGACGCTCCTTTTCTTTGGCCCGTGTTTGCGTTTCAACATAAGCCCAGAGGCGCTAACGAGTTGATCCTGCTGCTCGGCTCAAAGGTGGAGGCAGGTGGGCTGGAGGAGAGTGGGGTTCCTGAGTGGTCTTTAACGTTTTAACATCACCCCAGGCTCTTCTCAGAAAAAAGTTTGTCATGAAAATCCCTGTATCAATTTCAATATGCTACAAATGGGTCAATATTTATCGTGAGCAGGGTCGAGAAGGGGGGACAAAGGGGGCTGTTGTTCTGGGCCCCACAGTTTTTCGGGCCTTAGAATTGGACCCTCTTCCTCTGCAGGGGTGTCAAACTCAAATGCACAGTGGGCCAAAATTTAAAACTGAGACAAATTCACAGGCTAAACTCAATATTTTTTGAAAAACTGATACCGGCGACCGGCTCTAATGGACATTTAATATGATCTCAGGGGCCAAATATAATTAAACCATGGACCAGAGATTGACATATGTGTATTAGCAGGTCTAATTCATTCAATTTCTATTAAAGCGGGGCCCATGTGAAGTTTCTTGCCCCAGGACCCCGAAACTTCTGCTGACGGGCCTGATCGTGCATAATATTTCTTTGTAGTAGTGGGATTTTTTTTTCTGCAATATGATCAAATTTGAGCTGTAGATGACAAAATTTGCACAAACTAATTAAGTGTTGCATTCTGCCATTTACTCAAACAGCTCTGTAGCATTTTATAATAGTGTACATTTAAAATACTTTATTTGTGAATAATTCTGGTTTGGTCTCAATATTAAAGTTTATCGTCACAAGAGACTACAGCTATATAAAACCGCTTTGTGTTTAGTGTCACAATAATACATTTCAAATTAGAGATTTTGATACTAAGGGAAAGGCCAATATTAACACCAAAATGATCAAAAAAAAAAAAAAAAAAAAAAACAGTCTTTGAAGGAATTTTCGACACAAAATAATAGCACTTTGTTCATTTCTATCTTATGGGGGTCTTACGCTGGTTCTGATATAGATTTAGACCAATTTTGCCCTATTTATGTGATTTTTTTGGAGTATTCATCCGTCTTTTTCCTCTTATCCAGGGCCAGGAGGTGTGGGGCAGCATTCTAAGCAGGGACTCTCAGACTTCCCTCACCCCAGCCACTTCCTCCAGCTCCTTCGGTGGGACCCCAAAGCATTCCCAGGTCAGCCGAGAGACATAATCCCAATAGCGTGTCCTGGGTCTTTCCCGGGTTCTCTTTCCGGTGGGACATGCCTTGAACACCTCCCCAGGGAGTCGTTTTTTAGCATTAATAAATACTATAAATACTGATACTATTCGGTACTAGTTTTAGTATTGATTAGGATCTGGGTTTCGATACTTTTGACGAGCCTACGTGTTACAAAGCCGTGATGGAAATATATGTGTATTTACGTCTACTGTCCCATCTCCTGTACTTATCTGCTGTACAGAACTCCCCACGCTTCACAAATGGATTATTTTTCATCAAGATAAATCATTTTTCTACAACAGATCGTTTATCAAACCTCTGGGAACTGTAATAGCACGATCTAAACCATAGACTGTATAAAAACACCATGTAGAGCGGGTTAGTACGAACATTTTAAAGCTCACTGCAGCAGTTACAGAGAGGCCACAGTTTTTCAGTGTGAAGTGAATTGAAGCCAGAGTCAATGGAGCTGGAAGTGCGCTCATGCTCACTTCCTCTCTCAGCAGCTAGCAGGTTAGCTAAGTCCATTTCTATATACAGTTATATGATCCAACTACATTTACAGCTAAGTGCAAGTATGCCTGTCAAGATAATCATTATATCAATCGATCTTTGGTTCAATATTTATCACAACCACATTTTCTTTGCAATAATGGAGAGGTTTTTGTTATTTTAGTTGTAAAACTGTAAGATTTGAGCTGCAGAACTTAGAATAAGTCACCTATATAGCGGATTATTGGTTCATTAGCAATATATCGTGCTTTAAAATGTGCTATTGTGTCAGGTCTAAGTGCAAGACATGGTAAAAGTGCAATTTAGATAAGAACAAAATGCAAAAGGAGATTTTAGAGAAGTGAAAAGTCAAAGGGTCAAATACCTGTTAAAACTCTCAGATTGTGGAACATCATTTAATATTTACAGATGAAACCAGAAGTTTACATATAGTGCGGAAAAAGACAGGTACACTTTTATTTTGTGAAATCAGACTAAACTTTTTCAGTTTTAGGTCAGTTAGGATTACCAAAATTATTTCTATTTGCTAAATGCAAAAAAAAAAAAAAAAAAATCCATAACTCTTTTGTTTCTAAATATTTTTATTTTATTTTTTCAGAGTATTTAGAACGACCCTTCTGACATGTCAGACAGTGAGGAAATAAAGGATATTTTTTATACATTTTTATATAATGTATGGAAAGTTCTGGTTTCAACTGTATATTTATCCAGTCCACGTTTATTTGTATAGCACATTTTATAAACAAGATCATTTCTAAAGTGCTGCAAATAACAGCAAACATTTAGCTGTAAAAATCACAAGGAACTAGAAAAATGAACAAACAAAAGACACAGTGATGATGCTTAAATTATGTTTATTGGTTGTTAAGGTGAGGAGTCTAACAGATACTGTGGACGGCCCTCCTCAGAGCCGAGAAGAAACGGGACACAGCTGACTTCGGGCGGTTTTGAAATGCCTTGAGCTCGGTGTTGAGACATTTTACCACATTTTCTTCAAACTCCACATTGTCCGGGATACATGCTGCCTTCAGGAGATTGGCGGGCGATCCATAAATCATCTGTAGACTTCTGGCGGCTCCTTTGCCTAGTCTCATCCGTTTGTTATCGCTGATGTCGGTATCTGGCTCCACAATAAGCTGGTTCTTGATCGTGTTGTCCAGTCTGTTGGCGATGCTGTGGCACGCATCTCGGCTGTAGACTTTATTCTTTTGTAGTATTTTTTTGACGAGAATGCGAGTCAGACTGCAGGACAGAGTGGGGCCAAACTGGAGCACAGGTGAACTGCTCCTTTCAGGTGAATTAGTCTCATTTGTGTGTGTTTGTCCTGGTGTCTCTTCTTCACTGATGGTGCTCGGTCCAATAGAGATGACAGGCTCAGCTCGGACCAGTTCAATCACCACAGTTAACATTTTTTTGGTCTTTTCAGTCTTGGCTCCTGGTTGATTGGTTTGCTGCTCATTGTGGACTCCATCTGCTGAAGTCTCCGCCTCAGTTTTAACTGGTACCTCTGGTGTCTCCATCTCAGGAACCTCACACCTGTCATACATTTGCGGAGTGGGTTCCTGAATAATTGAATCCACAGGATCTTGTGGCAATGGGCACCCTAGGGCCGTCTCTGTTGGGGTTGTTTTTTCTTCTGACTTCTTTAGACTCTCCAAAATCCCCATTTCAGCCAACATTGGTAGGAATTCTTGGGGTATATAGTCAATAACGGAGAGTTCCTCCTTTGTCACATCTGGTACCTCAAGTGAATCCACATCTGGAATATCTGGAACCTTTGGTGGATCCATTTCAGTCACATCTGGATTCTGTGGTTTCTCCACCTCTGTAATATCTGGTACCACCAATGTCTCCACATCGATAACGTCTGGTACCTGTGTTTTTTCCACATCGCTAACGTCTGGTACCTCTAGTGTCTCTACCTCAGTGACTTCTGGCACATCTGGTGTCTCTACCTCAGTGACTTCTGGCACATCTGGTGTCTCTACCTCAGTGACTTCTGGCACATCTGGTGTCTCTACCTCAGTGACTTCTGGCACATCTAGTGTCTCTATCTCGGTCACATCTTGTACCTCTGGTGTCTCCACCTCTGTGACCTCTGGCACATCTAGTGTCTCTATCTGGGTCACATCTTGTACCTCTGGTGTCTCCACCTCTGTAACCTCTGGTACATCTGGTGTCTCTATCTCAGTCACATCTTGTACCTCTGGTGTCTCCACCTCTGTGACCTCTGGCACATCTAGTGTCTCTATCTGGGTCACATCTTGTACCTCTGGTGTCTCCACCTCTGTAACCTCTGGTACATCTGGTGTCTCCACCTCTGTGACATCTGGTACATCTGGTGTCTCTGTCTGGGTCACATCTTGTACCTCTGGTATCTCCGTCTCAGGAACCTCAGGGTCGTTGTGGATTTCAGGAGCCGATTCCTGGATAGCCGATTCCACAGGCTCTTGCTGTGGCAATGGGCACACTGTTGCGGACTTTGACGGAGTTGCATTTTCTTCAAACTCCTTCAATTTGTCCAAAACTCCCATCCCAGCCAACATCGGTAGGATTTCTTGGGGTAAATACTCAATAATGGAGTACTTCACCCTGTCATCTCCAGTAGACATGTCTGATGTGCACATAATCTGAGGGACATCGTCTTGCACAACAGAAGTGACATCCTTTGAAATCTCCTGTGCATCTCCAGTAGCACCGTCTGCTGGCAGAGCCTGTGAGTCCACTGGGGAGGACTGGTCTTGAGCCGTGAGTGCGTCACTTGAGTCTTGGGAGACTGAAGGTGCATCTTTGCTTTCAGAAGAGACGTTTGTAACTGGTGGTTCATCTACTTTAAAACTGTATCCAAACGCATTTAGTATGAGGGCTGCAGCGTTCTGTTTAGCTTCCTTTAGGTTGAAGCCTCTCGCAGTCACAGTGTTCTGTCCAAAAGTTGCCTGTACGTGGTAAATCCATTTTTCTGTGGTTCTGTCCACGTCCACCACAGTGAACACAGGAGGTCTCGCTCGCTTAAGAAACACCAGCTCATTGAGGCAAGATATCGGGTTTTCGCCCTCTTTGAAAACTGGTGCATCTTTGCAGGGACCCTTGCCTTTCTTTTTCCCTTTTTGGGACTTTGGGACTTTCTCGGGGAGAGGCAGTCGCTGCAGTTGAGGCAGTACTTGTTGAGCAGCCAGTTTTTTGGCACCAGCTACTGAATTTGCCTCACCTACTCCAGTGAAACGTCCAACTGTTACTTTAAAAGAGAACGTGGCCTTGTGGACGGGGCCTTCTCTTTTTAGCTCCGTAAACTCCACTGGCAGTCCAAGTTTTAGGCCAAGCTCAAAAACTTCAGAAACTACATGTTTGTAGTTGACGTCCAGCTTGTTGATCAAAGCCGTGGTGCTCTTCTGTGGAGTTTCCATTTTGGCTTGTAGTCTGTGACTGTCGAAGGGTTTGTTTGCTGGCAGCTGTGAAAGAGTCGCTATCTCAATCGCTATCTTTGCTCTCAGTGAAATGTGTCTTGTCTCTTCGGATGCAAGTGCAAGAATGAAGAAAATGTGAGATGAGACCTTGATACTACACCTCTTATTATAATGCTGTGATGTCATTCCGCTGTGATGTCATAGCATTACATCAGTGATGTCATGTCGTTGCCATGGCGAGTCCAGCAGCCTTTCCCTGTAGAATCATTTAGAATTGTGTAATACATATGTACTTCAGGTCTGAATATGACTTCCTGCACACTCCACCATGGCTGTTGTTGTTGTTGGAAAAGAGGAACCATTTCTCAGGCTTCCTTTTCGTGCTCACTCTGAAAATAACTCCCATTGCAGCATATGGGAACCTACTCGACATGAAAACTGCCATCAACTCTGCTTCCTGTTCACTTCAAACTCCAGCATTTGGGGTTTGAGCTTCTGATATAAAAGTCAGAACTGACACAAAAAACCCAACAGCAGATTTAAACCACAAAAACTATTATAAATCTGCAATATTGTTAAAAAAAAAAACATGAGCTGCAATAAATAAACAGCAGAATGAAACACTTTTGTCCTTAGTTTGCATCTGTAATGAGTCACAGAAGTCATTAATTCAACCTTGTATGGCTTAAATCTGATCATATAACCAAAAAAATAAAAAAGAAATCCATATATTGTCGATATGGTCATTATTGTAACCAGTGTTGGGAATCTTACTTAAAAAATGTAATTAGTTATAGTTACAAGTTACTTCTCCCAAAAAGTAACTGAGTTAGCATCTCAGTTACTTTTTGGGAGAAGTAACTCGTTACTAGGCAAAGTAACTATGCCGTTACTATGTAAGAAAAAAATAACAGATGTGAACCTTTAACATTTATTTCACTAACAGATTGCAATTATATTGCATTTGTTTAAAAGTGATCCATATCTGTAACCAGCCTGGACACTTTCAGTCACATTTAAAACATATGTCCATATCAAATATGTGGCAGTAGTTTGTGTAAAGTTGGAGGAGGAGGCAGCTGTGCGTCAGGGCGTCACGTTTCTGATCCAAACTCAACTCGGACCCAATCAGCTGTCAATGCACGTGTGACAGGACATAATTTCCCATCATGCATTGAGCGTTTGTAGTCCATGCAGGCGCCGCAGTCGGTGGAGCTGCTGCGCTCGCCTCGCTCAAAAATTGCGGCCGTGTCTCAATTCGCCAAATGCACCATGTTCTGTTCGAAGTGCGGGTCGAGGTACCGCGCGGCTTAAATGCCCCGTTCGAGCGGCGGATTTAAGGGACTTTGGTTAATTGAGACACGGCCTGCGTCGGACTCGCTCTCACGAGATTTTCTGCGCCCGCCTCGCTCATCTCAAACAAGCCTCTCTCCCCGAGCCTCTTTCACCAAAGAAACACAACAGCTGCAGCTCCTGGTCTGAGAGACTCTGATGAAGAGCAGAGTGAACTGAAGTAATAGTAACGCGCCACATGTTACTGTCAGTAACGGTAACGGCGTTGTGACGCTGGGAAAAGTAATTAGTTAAATTACTCCGTTAGTGAAAAAACAAAACGTTACTAACGCCGTTATTGTTTAACGCCGTTATTCCCAACACTGATTGTAACATATTAACCATATTACACATACATACAAACTGCAATAAATAAACAGTAGAGTGAAAACAGTTTGGGAGATAGTTTGTGTATATAAAAAAGTTATATAGCATACACTGTAACTTATTATAATTGACAAACAATTTAGTGACTGAATGGAGCAGGTTGAGAGCTTCTAAAAGAGGAATAGCATGTCCATACTGCTAAATAAATGATATTTGAATTATACCCAACTATAATGACACCTGTAGAATTTTAAAACGGCCTCAAATAAGTATTCTAAGATGAAAAAGTAGAATTTACTATAAAAATGCTATGAAATGAATTAGATTTACCACTATAAACCCCTGTAAAAACAATGTAAAAGTGGTATCAGTGCATCCCTACTCACCGTAGTACAGACAAATAAGCCACTAGTAAAAATAAAATAAAATAAAATAAAATAAAAAATTGCCTCAACAAATATAGTTTCATCTGTCATATACTGAAAAACTTTATATAATTATCATTATCACAGGTAGGGATGGGACAATAAACAATAATATCATTTATCGTGATAAAAGGGTCGACAATAATCGTGATAATCACCAACAAAGATAATCACCGTTATATCTCCAAAATGTACAGAAAAAAATAAATAAAAAAGAACTACTTATCCACAGGGGAGTCAACAGGGAGGGACAAAGGGGGCTGTTTTCCGGGGACCATGGATCTTAGGGGGCCCAGAATCGGACTCTCTTCCTATTAATTTGTATCACATGGGGCCATGTGAAGCTTATTGCCCCAGGTCCCCCAAATTTCAGTCGACGGCCCTGCTCATCCAGGATTTTGTAAACCAACTGAGGGGCCGTGTTGCCTGTTGTTACGAGATTAAACAGATACCAAAGAAATTCTGAAAAACTATACTTTTCCCACGCACATCTTGATAATGTTACCAACTTCAACAATTGTCAAAGAGTGTCATACAAACTCAAACATACTCGGTTCCTCTATTGGTGTAGTAGCATGTGAGTACGCATGACAAAAGACCGTGAGCCCGAGTCACAAAACAGCCACATGGCCTGTAAAGATGCTGATTTCACTAATGCGAGAGAGAGAACAAATTAAAAAAATAAAAGGGGTATGCGGCGTTTGTTTTGTGCATGACTCAATTAACTGAAAGCTATATAAACTTTATCACTGCCTGGAAGCGAAGTTCTCTAAAAATCTTCAAGCTGTTCTAATAAGGAAACTTCAAGCGTCACAACTTCCAAAAAAAAAAAAAAAAACAGAGCAGCTTTGTGTAGATTTTGGTCAACAAGGAAGGAAATGATCAACCCCCTCCCCCCATTTATACACACGCAAGAAACAGACAGAAACGGTCGAAATGTGAACTCTCTCGGACGACCCCCCGATGCCTCAGTGTGATGGGCACAAGTGGAGCAAAAGTGTGTCCGAAGTTGGTGCTAAAATCAGAGCCGTTGCAGCGCAGATGGGCTCGGACGCTAAAGAAGCAGGAGAAAGCCAAAGTAACTGAAGCGAGGGAAGTATGAATGCTGCTCTGTGTTAGTGCAGAGTCAAAACACAGCACTTTATACCACACCCCGAAGAAATACCAGGCCAAAAGAGGACAGACACAGCTTTATTTAAACATTTAAAGACACGGTTACGGCTCAAAAGGGAGAAAATGCGCTAAAAGATTCAATTCAGATACAAAAAGGCTAAAGGTTGAAGTCCAAATAAGGCTTTATTAAAATATGTTCAACTGATACAAAACACTACAGCATTAAAAATATCTTAAATGTCACTTTTTTCTATGATGTTATTGCTTTGCTGGAGCTTAGACTTCACTTTAATCTCGATTTAAGAGAAAGATGAACATATAAACTGGCCGATATTGCATTTGCTAGTGCAGACATCGACAGATATGGGTTTTTTTCATGGCTGAAGTTGATGCCAATTATTTACGAACCTATAAGAGAGCTGTGTACTTATGTTTTCTGCAGTTATCGCTTTGCACTATAATAAAGATTTATGTGTGTGTGCATTAGGCAGCAGGTTGGGCAAAACAAAATATCAGCTTGAGGTGAAGATTTAAGGCATCAGTATCGATATATCGGCCAGATGATATTGATCTATCTCTATTTGAATGCATCGCTTATGAGCCTTAAATCTGCTGCAGAGTCCAATGTTTTCTTTGGGCCTAAAGAAAATGCAAAAAGCTTTATCTGAAGACTTTAGAGCAAAAATGACACTGCGCTTGTATCCACTTTGTAGGAAAGCAGGTTTGTGGATGAGCTTTAAGTCATTTCAAACCATATAAACTGGTGAAAAACTAAATCAGCCCTTAAAATTTATTGGCAGAGCTCATCAGACATCGGTTTCACTGTATTCTAAACAATCGGGATCGGGATTAACCATGAAAAAAACCCATATCGATCTCTAATCTCCATGGAAACAGCAGATCTGTGCAGAGTGGAGCATGCTCAGTGTTAGAAGGCAACTATATAAACATTATAACTTATCTGTAAGTTATAATTTATTATCTATTTGAACATGATCGCTTCAAATCTGGGGAGCAGGGGAGTCGACGGGGGAGGACAAAGAGGTCTGTTGTCCCGGGCCAGGGTCTTAATTTATATTAGAGGGGGGCCCATGTGAGGTTTCTTGCGCCAGGCCCTTAAATTTCTGGTGATGGGCCTGCTGGGAAGACATGAGTTGAAATAATATGATTTTATAAACTTTTATAGTATTACTAAAACTATTTTATAAACAGGATGAATGTAACTGAATGAAATAAGTGAAGTTTGATATATTGCGGAAGAAAACATAGAAAACAAACGATAATATTGAAACTGCAACATTCCACTGACACGATAACTCTAATTAATACTTTTTAAAAATGTAAAAACACTTAAAAAAAATTAAAAATAAAAATACTAAAAATATAAAAAATGTACAATATTATAAAAAAACAAAAAACAAAAAAAAACTCGCAATAATAAATAAATTGGTGTGATTTGAGTTGCAGGTTTGAATAACTTAGTACAGAGAAACAACAAAAACCTTCTCACTAGTGCCTCAAAAACTACTGCTGATCTGTACAGAACGATAACTCGATATGGTAATTATCATGACAACCCAACCTAAATGTTATACAAGATCTGCTTTGTCCAGTCTGGGCTCGTTTGAATTTCTCTGCTCAGGAATGCCAGACCAAAGCCGCTAAATTAAAAAGCGCCCTGGGTTATATTTGTCCTGACCATTGAGAGAGAAAAGTGGAGTTTTCAGTGGACTTTAGAGTTTGGACTATGATAAGTAACCGGAAAAGTAATATCCTACTGGAGAAGACTGACGCGTTCTCACACAGACAGGGCCTAAAGGTTAAACATTACAGCTTTATATATGTTGTCTCGTGTGGTTACAGCTCTTCACTCGGATGTATGGAGCGTGGTGGGAAACCGAAGCTGGTCTAGACGTAGTAAATTCCACCTACACAATCTCCGCGGCACAAAGCAATAAAACAGAAAAACCCACTCATGTAATGTATACCACGAAAGAACAAGATTATTCCATGTGAAAAAAGCGAATACATTTGATTGTGTTTGCAGATCTGCCTTATAGAATTACCTTAACGCTTAAAAGGTGGAAAGATGGCACCTCGTTTTTAAGAGTCAGTTTTGTATAATATAGGACTTGGCATTAGAACATGACTTAAAGCTCCTAACTGCACTAAAAATCCGTTTCCTCCTCAAAAACAGACCTGAAGTTGGGTTTTGTTTCATTCTCACATGTAACTCTTTTAGTCCGTCTACATCTCCAAACCTCAAAATGCTCCGTTCCACCTTGTAATGTCATGAAGTGGTACATTTCAAGTTTTCAAGTTAACAGCTACTTTTTAGGTCTGTGTAAACCCGGAGTCGTCCAGGTCTGATCCACAGCAAAAGACTAAGTTTAAATCTGTCAACTGAACAAATCGTTGTAGGAGTGAAGATGTTTCGCTGCTCATCCAAGCCACTTCTTCAGTTGTGGTCAGATTACTGCTGGACACTGCCTTATATTTGTCTGAAGGGAGGGGATAACTACACTGAAACTGTAAACAAGTATTATCTCCAGTTTCAGCTGAAACTACCCTATACAACCTTTAACGACCCTGCTATTGTTCTCATTGTTCTGGGTCTGAGGATGGAGTTATAGACGGGGGAGAGATGATGTTTAAGGTCCCAATTTCTGTTTAAGGAAGGATTCTCTTTCCAAACAAAAATTGCGTCTTTAAACCATTTCTTTTCTCTGGCTAAGATCTGAACCTCACTATCTCCAGAGAAGCTCCTCAGGACCCCAGTCTGCTGTACACCTCCATCTCAAAGCCACTAACCACTCCTTGGAAGACTGAGGGTCGCTAAAGACTGAATAGGGTAGTTTCAGCTGAAAGTGGAGACAGTAGATATTTACAGTTTCAGTAAAGTTATCCCCTCCCTTCAGACAGATATAAGACAGTGGTCACCAGCAATCTGACCAGAACTGAAGAAGCGACTTGGATGAGCAGCGAAACGTCTTCACTCCTACAACGATTTGTCCAGTTGACAGATTTAAACTTCGTCTTTTGCTAAACTACTTTTTACCTTTTGTTCAGTAGTTTGGCAATTCCAGAGCTGAAATCATACACCTTTGCTGGAGTAATTTGGATAGCATTTAAAAACACAGGGGAGCACTTCCTGTATTACCACATGATGACATCACAATGTGGAGTGTTTGCTGTTTGAGAGAAGAACTCAGCCTAAATATGTAGGGTTTGTGTGTTAAACATGTGTGAATGAAACAAAACACAACTCCAGGTCTGTTTGTGATGAAGAAACATCAGAACAGATCAGAAAACAGTGTAACATTTGCACATTAATATAAACCTACACTTACAAGTTGAAAAGTAATGGGACGTGTGACGCTCCTGCAACAGTTAATGAAGAAAGTGTGGAGCGGTACAGTGACCTAAAGACCTGCTAAGCCCATTATCTGGGGTCTGGGTCTGTCTGGCTCCAGATGGCCACGGAAATGTGAAACCAACGAGGGACGAGCGTTACCACAAGAAGAGAACGCCACATCAATACTGTTTCATAAAAGATCCATTGGTGGCTATTTTTGGCAAATTAATAGGGCAATTTAACAGCACTGGGGCACAGTTTGATTTAATAATACGCTTGCTGTTTTGTCCTGACCACAGTCTGCAACAAGAATGTGACTGAATTTAAGAAAATAATAAAAATCTTTAGTTGCATAATCAATTGAAAATGGTAAAAGGTCACATTTTTATATACTTTTCCACCAAGTTCTGACCACTCTACCAATAAGTTTATGTTGAGAGCGGGATTCGAACCGGCAACCTTTGGATCAGTGGACAACCAACTGAGCTGCTGTCGCTGTATGTTTGGACAATATTCAAAATTTGCTTATTAGGGGATTTTGTTATAGGTTCAACATGGGAAAAACTGAGTATGAAGCAGAGAGTGTTTGTGTTTCAGATAATTATATTTGATTATTATTTAGAAGAGCGAAAAGTGACTATGTGAATACAGTGGTCCCTGGTTTAACGTTCTAAAAATAACCCGCAATAGGCTAAATCCGCAAAGAATCAGCTTTAATTTTGACAATTATTCTATGTTTCTTGTCTGTAAACCCCCTCACCACACACTTTATACACTTTTCTCACACAGGCATTAACATTTTCTCACATTTCTCTCTTGTTTAAACTCTCTCAAAGTTCAAACCTTCGTCGGTGCCTTTGTCGGTGCAGAACGTTTCATCGACATTGTGGGTTTTGTCGGGGAGAAAACTTGCAAACATACAGCACTTCAGAGTCACACTGCGATCCAACATTTATGTAAATTTGTCTGACACATTCTGTACTGTACAGGAGACACGGAGGAGACTGATGGACAATGGTCTACAGTCCTTCAGCCAATCAGGACACAGAACACAATGATCTACAGTCCTTCAGCCAATCAGGACACAGAACACAATGACCTGCAGTCCTTCAGCCAATCAGGACACAGAACACAATGATCTACAGTCCTTCAACCAATCAGGACGCAGAACACAATGGTCTACAGTCCCTCAGCCAATCAGGACGCAGAACACAATGGTCTACAGTCCTTCAGCCAATCAGGACGCAGAACACAATGGTCGTTCATACGCTGTAAAAAATCCTGCACTAAAAAAATCTGAGAAAGGACAGCGATATAGCGATATAGTGAGGGACACCTGTATCTACATTCAACCATCCCTAGTCTACAGCCCTTTCAAATACTCTATCGACATCACCAGTTAAAAACAACCAAACTTGAGACTACTGCCACAATGAAACTCAAGCTGTCTACTCTCAGATGCTCACTTGTAATGATCAATGGCCATTTAAAACCCAGAGGGGCCAAGCAGGGGGCAGACAACTGGTGACCGCGGGGAGGGTCACAGTCTGCAGGTGGTCTTCACTGCCCCTCCACAAAAGGACTAAACCCGGGATAAAAAGACAGGATTAACACAACACAGTGTCTGAACAAGAGTGGCATTGTTCCATTATTGCCCTTTTCACACCAGCTTGGCGTTCTGAGGTTGTGCGTTTGACCAAGTAGCGTTCGTAAAAGACCTCATGGAGTTTGTTAAGTTAGACCTTTGTGACCAGAGCGAGCTAGTTAATATCTGCCATCATCTCATCACCCACTGACTGCGCTGATCCCGGCTTAACCCTGGGCTCACACCAGCTCCCGGGACAGATAATTTGAACCATTTGAGACATTTAGGCCTGTACAATTGTTTCATTGTATTCAAAAAGATACATGACCAGCCAGAGAGGCAAAGTTAAAGGGTCCATTTTACACTAAACGGCCCATATTACGTTTAACGGCCCACGTTACACTAAACGGCCCATATTATGCTGTTTTCTGATCTGTTCTAATGCCGTTTCCTCATCACAAACAGCCTAAATATGCAGGGTTTGTGTGAATGAAACAAAACAACTCCCGATCTGAGTTCTTCTCTCAAAGAAGACGAAAACACTCGGTTCCACCTTGTGATGTCATCATGTAGTAATACTTCCTGTGCGTTACTGTCTTTTTAAACTCCATACACCTTAACGAGAGTCATTTGGATCATTTCAGTCCTGGAATTGCCCCTCTCTACTGAACAAAAGGTAAAAACTGGCTATTAACGTGAAAACTACCACTTCACTTCATGACATCACAAGGTGGAACGGAGCATTTCGAACATTGGAGATGCACACAGCTTAATAATAAAGGGTTACTCAACACAAAACACAACTCCGGGTCTGTTTTTGAGAAGGTAACAACATTATAACTTGGCTAAAAGCTCACAAGAGTCAATGTTGTGTAATACAGGACCTTTAAATTATAATTTAATAGATTCAAATTGCAAAGGTTTGAGGCCGTCGTCCACTAAGGAACTTTTACAGGACTAAAGACATTACTTGTGTGATTAATTGACTAAAAGGGGGTGTGTGGCACTGGCAAAAGCTCAAAACTTTTCAAATCTTCTGCAAAAACGATGTACACAGAAAAGTCGTCGTGTCCAGTCACTTCCTAAACTCACTCGGTGCTTTCTCCTCCGCTGGGCTCCATACAAATCCTTATAATTCTTACGATATCGGCGCCAATACTGAAAAATATGCTGGATCAGATATAGGTTCGGTCGATATCCTGGTTGGACAAATACTCTGATGTAATAAAAATGTAATGTATTTACAGGTCGGAGTTGGTCCAGAAAGTCTCATAATGTTTCAAGTTTTTCTGTGGTTACTTGAGAAAAAAATACAGCAACGTAACACAGTTGGATCAGTTTTGTCTTATTTTATTTTAGTTTTAAGGAAATAAATGCAGTTTTCAGTCTCTAATAAGAAACTCTGACCAATTAATTGACAAAACTAAAGCCTCTGAATGTCATTTTAACCTATAATTGAAGCTAATGTTCCAGTGGAAGCCGGAGCTGTGGTTAAACAGGTTTCCTCTGATCTACATTCGCCTAATGGCAGAATAAGAAGGTTCATGTTTAACATCGTAGAGAACATTTATAATTCATCTATCACTCTGTACAGTGTTAATGTTTTAATGAGTAGCTCCCGTCATCTGAGCTCCAGCAGAAGCCCCGAGGATCTGGGTCAGAGTTCTGAGTCAAAGTGTGGGAAATCTGTGTCTTTGTCAGCACATTGAGGCTAGACTCGGCCCCGGACTCGGCCCCGGAATTAAGTAAAAGTGCAAATATCAGAGCAAAAATATACTCAAGTAAAAGTATCACATAAAAAAATCTACTTAAGTAAAAGTACAGACACCGGAGCCATAATATACTCAAGTAAAAGTCCATCCATCCATTGTCTTCTGCTTATCCAGAGCCAGGTCATGGGGGCAGCAGCCTAAGCAGGGACTCCCAGACTTCCCTCACCCCAGACACATCCTCCAAGTAAAAAAAAGTAAAAGTATTGCATGAAAAATTCCCCCTAAAGTCCCTGTTTAAATGTAATTAAAGAGCAAAAAGTAAAAGTATTTTGTGCAGATTTTAAGTCATATAAAGTTTCAAATGTGATAAAGATTTGAGCTTTTTTTTCTTCAATAAAAAATGTTTTCCATCAGTTTTTATTTGTATATTTTAGTTTTGCTCAGCCTGTTCAGAAGGTTTTAGGCAATAATAAAACTACTTTTACTTTTCAGTCCTGTTCAAAAATGTAGTGGAGTAGAAAGTACAGATACTTCTCTCAAATAAGGTAAAGTAAAAGTAAAAAGTATCCACTTTATCCACAATTTACTAAAGTTCAGATACTTAAAATGTATACTTGATTACAGTACTTTACTACTTTTACTTCTTTATGTTTCACCACTGAAAACTAACCAACTGCACTGCGTTATAATCTTTCTTGTATGGATCCTTGTTGAAACTTTATCCAAACATTCCCAGGACATTTGCACATAATTCTGAACAGCTGCCAAAAACCACTGACTTTTTCATGCACAAACACGAGTCAGTCACTGATATTTAACAGATTCGCTAATTGTAAGTGGGTGAAATGTTCATGTCTCGTGTATCATGTTTTTATCTGTTTTATTTGCATGCCTTTTTGTTTTTATCCATTCATTTCTTAAACTTCCTCTCTGTCTGATAAGAAGCAGTAAAACAGATAACGCCGCTGTTATCAGATCCACTTGTGACTGAGGCCGTTTTGTGAAGACGCCGCACGCTTCATATGAGCCTGTGCTGCTCATTGTGAGGAGGAAAAATATGTAACATCCACAGACTGTGTAAAGACGTGGACTGATGGAAGTGAGCGTGACGTCACCCACAGCGTCCGGCTCCAGTCGAATGAAGCTCATCGAGGCTCGAGAAGGACAATTTGGAGCTGCATATTAGGAATTCTGACCACGAGTATCATAGCAACCAAAGAGCCAATCCTAGTTTAGCATGGAGTGGGCACTTAGCAACGCTGTCAATCAAACCTGTTGCTAACGCTAACGGGATTGACCTCAGGGAAAGATGTACCAACACCGGCGTGAGAGCAGCTCAGGGCCCCAGTCTGCTGTTCATCCCCATCTCAGAGCCTCTAACCTTTGAACATAGTGAGGTTCAGATCTGAGCCAGAGAAAAGAAATGGTTTGAGAGGAGAGTTAAAGAAGATATTTTTGTTAGGAAAGACAATCCTTCCTTAAACAGAAATGGGGACCTTAAACATCATCTCTCCCCCGTCTATAACTCCATCCTCAGACTCAGAACAATGAGAACAAACGTCTTCACTCCTACAACAATTTGTCCCATTGACATATTTAAACTTCGTCTTTTGCTTGGGGAAAGAAGGCGCTTGATTTGTCTGTTATTAATGTTCATATTTTGAGTTACGGACGCAGTAGCAAAATAAAAACCCCAGGATCATGTAGAGCGGGTTAATACGAGCATTTAAGACCAAAATGACGAGTCTGACAGCAGCAGTTACAGAGAGACGGGACACAGTTTTTCCAATAGGAAGTGAATTGAAGCCAGAGTCATTGGAGCTGTAAGAACGCAGCAGCGAGCAGGTTAGCTACGTCCAGTTATATAGACACTCTCTGGTGACATCAGGGCTTTCACAGACCCTTGTAAAACTGCTGGGACTTTCTCCACGAGGGTTCACGCGAGAAAAAGCCCACAGCAGCGCTCACCGAGTTGGAGTTTTATCCACGAGAGCCGCAGAGTCAGAGCCACATGTGGGACTGCCTTTCTGAAGTGTCACCTCTCTGTGTTTTTTTTTACTCAGGCCAAAGAAGCATCTGGAAAGAGTCACTGGACCACATCAGACACACAGCCGCTCGTCAGCAGCTACTTACAAACACCGACTGTGAGAGTTACAGCGCAACCGGGAGGAAAGTTTAAACCAAACTCGGACCATTTATGCTAAAAGAAAGTTAGTTTGTATCGCAGCTATAGACTGGTCACGCCAATTGCTATATCATCTTATTATTTAATAGTAAGTAATCATTATTAATCGTTTGTAGATTTTATTTGCATTAGTGGGAAATTTTTGGTTATTTCTTTTCTGATTTATGTTTTAACGTCACAAACAGACCTGGAGTTGTGTTTTTTTTGTTTCATTCACACATGTTTAACACACAAACCCTGCAGATTTAGGCCGAGTTCTTCTCTCAAACAGAAAACACTCTGTTCCACCTTGTGATGTCATCATGTGGTAATACAGGAAGTGCTCCGCAGCATTTTTAAACTCCATACACCTTCAATAGAATCATTTGGATAATTTTAGCTCATGAAATCCTCAATTTCTACTGAACTAAAAGGTAAAAGGAGCTGTTAACTTAAAAAACTACCACTTCATGACATCATGAGGTGGAACAGAGCATTTTGAGCTGTTTTTGTAGAGGTAACAGCATTATAACATGGCTTAGAGTCAGTTTTGCACAATATAGGACCTTTAACAACATGGTAGACAGTGTTGGGAAGTAACTGAACACATGTACTGAGAATACGTTTTCTGAATATTTTGAGTAACTATTCTGGTACAGTTACTTTTTCATTTGGTGGTATTCACAGTACAGTTACTTTACTCAAATCAAAGCAACGCATGGCAGTACTTGATCACACATTTTAGGCGTCAAACTGCTCAGAAAAACATAAAACACAGGTCTTATAGTGAAGCAGGTGTGTTTTTTCTTCTCTGATCAGTGACAGAAAGTCCAGAACAAACAGTGAAACAAACATAAAGCTGTTTTTATATCTATGTTGCATTTTTACACTATAATTTAAACGCAAGTCTGTGTGAAACTACTCAAAGTATTCAGAATGCAGCACTCTGACTGGACCATGCCACAGATGTACTTTACAAAATACATTATAATGCAGGTATTCATCAGGTTTTCTGTGGCAAAACACATGTTCAAAGGATTATTCCCATCACTGATCACACATAATTCTGTTTTTTTAAATAAATCGCTCCGGAGTGTAAGTGAAAACCGTGACAATGAAACTATCCTCGACTTAATGTATATTCCACATACAAGTGACATCTGAGTATAAGTCGCACCCCGGCTTAACTATGGAAAGAAAATACTTCTATATATCGCACTTCAAATGTGTCGTTGTGACAGGTTTGCACAGCTATGGACACTTCAGCAAATGATGTTACAAGATGCTAGAACAAAAGAGAAAAAAAACCTCCAAATCCAGACAGCTCCATGTGATTTTACAGTGATGAAACGAAGCCATTAACACAGTGTTTTCTGGCATTCGCACAATGCAGCATTACCTACAGACATGATAATGATTCGAGTGTGATATTTGGTTGCTATTCCTCTCGTGGAAAAGTACTTTGGACAGCTTTCGTCACATCTTCCCAGCAAACTATTGTTCTCTGCGCTTCGTTTTGTTCCAGGTGATGGATTTAAACCCCATCACCGTGTTTCTATTAAGTGGGTCACTGTCATCACTGTTTTTTAGAAGAGAAAAGCCCTGTACGACATGTATCTATAAGCAACTACTTCAAAAACTGCCAGAAATCATCACCTGCTGCTTGTTAATCATTGATACAAGAACGTTTAACACCAGATCACATGACATGACTAACCGTACCAGAACTGAGACAGGATTTTAGCCATTTTGCTTCATAAAAAAGGAAAAAAACTCACAGGAAAAGCAAAACTGGATGCGTCTTGCACCTGTTTTTATTGTTTTATATGAACTTTTACTTGTTTCTTTTGATTTTTTTCTGTTTGTGTTGCATTTTAAACGGGATGCTCACGAAAAAGAGAGTCTGAGTGCTCTCTTATTGAGTTTCCCTGTATAAATAAATACAAAGAAAGTCTCTATACACGTTTTTTGTCAGGTATAATAACTATTTTCAATCACGAGCAGCAGTAAAACCAGCTCTTACCTGATAGAAGGCTTTAATCTGCCTGATGAGTATGGAGAGGTTCTGGATCCGAAGGGTGGAGTCGTTGTTTACTTTCTTGTTGGTCCTCTGCACGGCGGCCTTGGGATTTCTGAAAGAGACACAGATTTTCATTACAAAGATGCAGATAATCGCAAATAAACTGGTGAATGAGTATAAAGCAAAGGCAAAAGAAGTTTTTCCAGACACTGAGGTGTGAATGAACCTGATCCAAGTGTCTCAGTTTGGCTCGATGTTGACTGTGGAGAGTGGAGTTTGGTTTAAGTTACTCGCATCAGAGTGACAAGAGGCTTTATAGTTTACATAAGGGCGGTAGGTTGTGTGGAGTTTAAACTTACAGCTGCTACTGAGCGGAAAAATAATACAAGCTACACAAAAATGCACTTAGAGATGGACATATTGACCCGATATCTGAACTTTTTTCAGCCTTAACTTTCCTGTCTGGGCCGATATTTGGTTTAAACCATAGACTGTTTATATAAATGGACATAGCTAACCTGCTAGCCACGCTTTCCAAACAGGAAGTGATCATGGGCGTGCTTCTGGCTCCAATTCACTTTCTATTGAAAAACTGTGTCCCCTCTCTCTGTCCCTGCTGCTGTCAGACTCATTTTGGTCTTAAATGTTCGTATTAACCCTCTACATGATCCTGGGGTTTTTATTTCACTATTGTGTCTGTAAATCAGCATATGAACATAAATAACAGACAAATCAGACACCTTCTTTTCCTGAGGTCGCTCCAACTAGTGTTAGCAACAATAGTAGGGCCATTAAAGGTTGAATAGGGGCAACAGCTGTTCACAGTTTCCTCCCTTCAGACAGATATAAGGCAGTGTCCAGCAGAAATCTGACCAGAACTGAAGAAAGCGGGTTGGACGAGCAGCGAAACGTCTTCACTCCTACAACGATTTGTCCAGTTGACAGATTTAAACTTCATCTTTTGCTGTGGATCAGACCTGGACGACTGAGGGATCACGCAGACATTGATCATTGCTCTAGCCTCAATGAGCTTCGTTTGAGTGAAGCTGAACGCCGTGGGTGACGTCACACTCCCTCAGTCCACTTCTTTATACAGTCTGTGGTTTGGACTCTTGGACAAATTGCTGCATAAACCTTTATTTCAACACAAAATGCGATGAAGCCATTCACAAATTAGAATACACAGCTCTTTTATGGGTTAGTAGTAAAAACAGGGCCGTGGATGTCTAAAAATTATTTCTATTGAGATTAATGTTCCTTATCTTAGTTAAATTATGCAGCGCAGTAAAAAGTATAGACAGTATTTATGCTAGTATTCATTTCAAATCATATTTAAGGGGAAAATGATCAGTTGGTCGAGCGTTTGTCCACTGATCTGAGGGTCGGCGGTTCAAATCCTGCTCTCGACATGAACATCATTGGCTTTGAGTGTGTTGAAGGTGGTAAAGTGTCAAAATCCCCAAAATATCAGCCGCTCTCGAGTCTAAATAATCGTTATCAGCCATGAAGAACACTCCCATATCGCTCAATCTCTACTGCTAGTGCGTTTAAACATATAAACTACACAAACGTCCACATGCACATGTTTTAGCATTTGGAAAATTCCCTTTTACATTCCGGTGAAACGTATAATGTTTAATGTTCTTTGGTCTCGAGGGCTTAGAAGGAGCAGGCATGAGGAGCAGGGTGATCACGGGTATCAACATGTTTAAGTGAGCCTCGTACACATTCCTCTCGCTCAGCAGCACAGGCTCACGCTCTTATCACACACCAAAAACAAAAAGATCACATTTGCATATCTTAAGATTGCGAGCAGAGTTTGGCAAAAATATACAAAAGCAGAAAATTGAACTGAAATGCTAATCCGACAGTCAAAACACGTGTCCGATTGGGGAATGTAGAACGTTTTGACTATGCAGAGGTCATGAGAACATCACAGATATTCCAGTGACATATGACAGCAGCGAGTCGAGTCGTTTTACAAGAATTTTATGTAAATACGGGAGCGTGAACACCGAGCTTCATAAAGTGTGCATGACTTGTAGCCTTTGATATCCGCAGATGCTCCAGGGCAATTCCCAGACCTCCCAAAACAGGACTGATGACAGAGCGGGCCGTTCAGACCGACTGGGATCTGGGAGGTTTAAGTGGGTTTAGTTTGATAAAGAGGAGACCTGTGCTTTGGGCTGTGCTGTACATACGAGCGGGTCCATTATGTTCCCCTTTGTGAGCAGCAAAATCAACCAAAAGTGGGTTAAAACTTCCATCATGTTGTCATTTCTAATCTTTATTACTTAGATAGTACTGCAGATGGAAAGCAGCAGCAAAATCAGGCACATATCTTTTCTTTTTGTTAGATTACTGGAATTATGCACGGCCCCTAACACAAAGACGAAGCTAAATAGTCAAGAATAAGTGTTTTTATCAAGAGATCTACACTGAATCCTCCGTCTTTCGCCCAAGACAGAATAAACATAAAAAGATAACAAAACCTTGCTTCAGCCATGGAAAATAATAAAACATTTACAATCCAATTAATTATTAACAGACAGAAGTCAAAAGGGGAACAGCCTTTTGATCCCAGTTTATCTAAAATAACCTTTAAAACTGGGGATGCACCGATACGATACCGGTATTGGATACTGAAACATCTTTATGGATATGATATTGGCTCCAGGGTATTTCATTTTGTATGTGTATAAGCTGGTGTAATAAGATGATTTACTGGTGGATGTTGCTCTGTAGCTACTTTAAAGGTACTATATTACACAAAATGGACTCTTGTGAGGTTTAAACCGTGTTATAATGCTGTTAGCTACACAAAAACAGACCTGAAGTTGTGTTTTGTTTCATTCACACAGGTCTGTCTACATCTCCAATCTTCAAAATGCCCCATTTCACCTTGTGATGTCATGAAGGAGTAGTTTTCCTACAGCTCCTTTTTTTCTTTAGTTTAGTAGCAATTGGGCTGAAATGATCCAAATGATTCTAGTGAAGGTGTGTGGAGTTTAAAAACACAGTGCAGCACTTTCTGTATTACCACATGATGACATCACAAGGTGGAACAGAGTGTTTTCTGTTTGAGAGAAGAATTCAGTCTTAACATGCAGGTTGTGTGTGTTAAACATGTGTGAATGAAACAAAAAACACAACTCCAGGTCTGTTTGTGGTGAGGAAACGACATTAAAACACACTGTAAATCAGAAAATAGTGTCTCTGCCTTGTGTTATCGAACAGAAAAAGATGGATCGGTGCATCCCTATGTAAAACACGACACAGACTGACCCTGGCCGCCATTTTCCTCCATATTCTTACATAGATCGAAGCGTGTACGTTCCCTGGCCTATATAAGGGGGTCAACCTGCACCAAGATGGGGGAGGAGAGTCCAGAGCGTGTGGAGCAGCACATGTGAAGTCATGCATACGTGTTCATGTCTGCAGCTGGGCGCTTGTCTGGAAATGAACTGTTGTGGTTTCATTTATAAACCCGATTGTACATATACATGTTTTTATTCTACCTCTGTTCTTGAACGGGTGAAGAGGAGAACAGATGAAGGACTCTACTCTGCTTTTCCAAGGACATACAGTTAAGTCAGGGGTCACTCGGGACTCCAGCTCGGACCTGATTACAATCCCATACTCTCAGCCTCTCCTTATAGCGCTGGGCTCGTACAGTTGATAAATGTAATGGCTTTGTGTCTGGCTGCAGAGTCTTGGATGTGTAAATTAGCCTTTTCACCCTCCGCCCTCACAATCAGGCTAATCAGGGCGAGACTGAAAGCCTGAAAGAACGGTCACATGCCACCATCATCCCCCCTGTCCCCTGCCCCGCCCACATCCCCCGCTCAAGCTCCATGGTAGGGGGTCCATTTAACCCTTAATTAAAAAGCACTGTATATGTTGTAATCCCATCAGAGCGAGCAGGGGGTGTGTGATCGAGAATGTAACAAGGCGGTAGGTAGGTCGGTAGGTAGGTAGCACTTGAGTCGCACTTGGGTCGCACTCCAATTATAATTCAGCTTGTCGTATCGCAACATATTGGTGATAAAAAAAACTAAATTACGACGTCTTTCCCCGGTTCAGTAAACATGCACGAGGCACGGGACAACCCCCCCACCCTCCCGCCTTCTTTTACAGTTCAGTAGGCGTCTAAATACGTGGGTTTAGCGCCGCTGATTGCGCTAATAATACAGGGGATTCCGGATATGCCCCTCCTCCCTGCGTGATCCCGCTGATACAGGAGAATTACGACTTAAAATTAACAAATACTATTAAAAAACAGACTGTCTGCAAACTGGCCAGACGAGTCGATAAGCCGCCGCATCAGTGCTGTGAATAGGCAGTGTGTAACCTTACTATACAGAAGCCTGGAGGGGGGGAACGCGCTTTCTACTCTCGTCGGCGAGCTCTGATTGGCTTAGGAGGTCGGGGAGTAGCCTATATCTGACAGAATACATCACAGTCAGCCTGGGCATCCACGCACACGCAAACACACACGCACAAAGAGAAAAACGAGGGCACGTGGTGGAGATACGACGATAACTCACTCTGTCCAAACACTGGAGCGTGCCTCGGAAAGCTGCGATTCTGTGCCGTGAGGGGATGAGCGCTTATTAGGGAGAGTTCAGGATTTGCTGCAACAAACTAATTACAAACCTTGATGGGGAGTCAACAGAGATTCCCGTATAAAATGTTTTACTTCGTGATTAGGAAACGCATTAAGCCACATCCTCGCAGGGCTGATGAGTGCGCTCGTTCACTGATGTGTGCACAAGTAATGATGTGAATAAAACATTAGTGGAACTTGCTAGCGAAAAACAAGCTCGGCCGTTAGCTCAGTGAATCTAACATTTAAAGAGCCTGTATTACGACGTTTTCTGATCTGTTTTATGATGTTTCCTCGTCACAAACAGACCTGGAGTTGTGTTTTGTTTCATTCACACAGATTTAGCCTGTGTTTTTCTTCTCTCAAACGGAAAACACTCCGTTCCACCTTGTGATGTCATCATGTGATAATACAGGAAGTGCGCCGCTTTGTTTTTAAACTCCATACACCTTTATTTCTATAATCATTTGGACATTTTCAGCCCTGGACTTGCCAATTTCTGCTGCACTAAAGGTAAAAGATCACTGTTAACTACAAAACTACCACTTCATGACATCACAAGGTGGAATAGAGTGTTTTGAGCTTTGGAGATGTACAGACTAATAATAAAGTGTTACTCAAACATGTGTGAATGAAACAAAACACAACTCCGAGTACGTTTTTGAGGAGGTAACAGCATTAGAACATGACTTAAAGCTCACAAGAGTCAGTTTTGTGTAATGTAGGAGCTTTAATTAAACACATAAACATTGTTATACATGCAGCATTTTATTGTTTTAATGTTCTTTTCTGCATAATTTTGCACATTTGGCCTGGGGTTAAACTTCTCGTTCCATTTTGCCACTTATTTTTGACACCCACACATGATCAAATGTTAAAAGGAGAGTAGAGATAGACCAATATATTTGTTGGCCACTATATCGTGCTGAACTAAAGGTAAGAGAAGCTGTTAACTTGAAAACTGGCACTTCATGACATCACAAGGTGGAATAGAGCGTTTTGAGCTTTGGAGATGTGGACAGATGAATAGTAAACGATCATTCGAACATGTGTGAATGAAAAAAACACAACTCCAGGTCTGTTTTTGAGGAGGTAATAACGTTCTAACATGGCTTAAAGCTCACAAAAGTCCATTCGGTGTAATATCGGACCTTTAACAAAAACTAAAAAACATTTCCAAAACACATTACTCCAGTTTTTTGGGCTCACGACAACCGAAACAAGGGCCTTCGTCAAAACAAATCCAAGGTTTACAAGGCCCGTGAGGAAAAATGTAGTCGTTTGTTGGATTTTTATTTATTTTTTTATCAAATACAACAATCGAACCCAACAAAACCCAAGTAGCATTGTTCTAGGTTTGGTCATAATCACACCGCCCCTTTTGTGCCTCTCATGAGAACAAGAGTATACAAACAGAGCAGTAAAACCAACGGTATGTGGTTCCCATCGGCCTGTTTCCTCGTCCTGGCTTTTCACAGCCTTGTTGCTCCCCTGCTTTTGTTTCAGTCTTTCTCTTTTCAGGGCCTCTTCCCATTCCTCCGTCTCTGTATCCATAGGGACCTCGGCTAAACTTGCAACTGCCACTTGACTGGAAGTGACCTGACAACGATATTATATGGACTTCCCTTCACTCTTCAACCTCAAAAACAAGAAATTAAGACACGAACTTCATAAAAATCAAAGCTCAAAAGCACGTGATGCGCTTCTGAGCACACAAACCGCAGCAGCAGTGACCACCGCTTCCTCTTTTACCAAATCAATAACCTCCTTAACCTGCATCGTCATAGTAACATCACTGACCGTCAATGTTATACCATGAAATGTCAAATCCTCTCCTCTGATTGGCTAAAAAGTGCTCGAGTGCCACTCATTAGCCCGTAACTATAGCAACGGTAAACATTAACAAGGAAGAGTCAGATGAACCGGACGACCGCAGAACAAAATGACTCAAAATTCAGATGAGATGGTGCGAAATGATCAGCGTGTGTGAATGAGTAACATGAGGATTATAAACAGAGCAAATCCTGTTTTAGGACGATTTTATAGACCTATCCATGCTCTGTTAAACAAGATAAAAATAAGTATTAGCTTTATTTTTTACCATTATTCTATATGTTTCTTGTCTGTAAAACCCCTCACCACACACTTTATACACTTTTCTCACACAGGCATTAACATTTTCTCACATTTCTCTCTTGTTTAAACACAAAGTTCAAACTTTCGTCGGTGCCTTTGTCGGTGCAGAACGTTTCTTCGACATTGTGGGTTTTGTCGGGGAGAAAACTTGCAAACATACAGCACTTCAGAGTCACACTGCGATCCAACATTTATGTAAATTTGTCTGACACATTCTGTACTGTACAGGAGACACGGAGGAGACTGATGGACAATGGTCTACAGTCCCTCAGCCAATCAGGACGCAGAACACAATGGTCTACAGTCCCTCAGCCAATCAGGACGCAGAACACAATGGTCTACCGTGTCTTAGCCAATCAGGACGCAGAACACAATGCACGTCAGCGTAAACATCATCACAACAAAGCGCCGCATGCTGTTGGCGCCCCCTATGGACAGCTGCACATCACACTAGTCCGCAGCAGACGCGACACTGCCAAACCCAACAAGTATCACAGATTAAGAAAATAAAATTGAACAAAGTAAGTACAGAGACGTCAGAGCGTACCAGAAAATGGGGTTAAATGGCGTCTTGAAAATAAGCGATTAAAGATGACTCAAACATGAATCACTCCAAAAACAACTTCAAGAAGGTAAATGAGAAGGAAACAACTATAATATGGTCAAACGCTCTGAAAAGTCCAGTTTGCAGAATAGGTCTGATTTACAGTTTTGAAATTCCTCTGTGGGATTCGGGGAGTCCTTGGGTTTAATGTCGAGCGCCTCAAACGAACACGACAGCTGCAAAAACTGAAGGTCTGATCAAAAACCCAGGGTAAAAAGGAACTCTCTTAGCTTCTGAAAACTCTCATCATCTGGGCCTGGAATCTCAAAAATGTGTTTCGTCCTTGTAGGCTTCAGTAAGTCAACAAAGACTCAAAAAAAAGGGAAGAATCTGCAGTGGCTAAAGCAGGGACACAGCAGGAGTCAGGAGGAGCTACAGGATTTTGTTCCATTTTTCTCAATATAAATAGAAAGTGAAGACAAAGGAGAGTTTGTCAAAGGTCAGGGGTGGCTTGTGCACGTTTTAAGCTCCATCCAGATCTCCATAGAGTGTTACTAATGCTTTTTATCAGCTGCTGAGAAGCCAATTTTGTCATTACAAGGACGTGATGACAGCAGCATTGTAGACGCATCCTGAGTGTGTGCTTACACAGCTGATGCAGGAGCCTTGGCACAGGCGCCGGGCTTTTGTGTTCAAACAGAAACAGAATATGATGCATCACTGCAATAACAACACTACCGTTCTGACGTTACACTACAGAGAAGAAAAAACAGAAAACATTAAGTCTAGTGCAATAGAAAAGTAAAGTGCAGTTTTATAGTTTGAGTTTTATGCAGCTTAAACCTGGAACAGTCTTTTTAAAGATGTGAGACGGGCTTCTACTTTGACAATGTGTAAACCATAGACTGTATGTATAAATGGACATAGCTAACCTGCTAGCTGCCGCCTTCCAAACAGGAAGTGAGCATGGGTGCACTTCCTGTTCCATCAAATCTGGCTCTAATTCAGTTTACATTGAAAAACTGGGCCCCCTCTCTCTGCACCTGCTGCTGTCAGACTCGTCATTTTGGTCTTAAATGTTCGTATTAACCCTCTACATGAGCCTCGGGTTTTTATTTCACTGTTGTGTCTGTAAATCAAGATATGAACATTAACCCTTTAAGGACTGAGCACATTATAGACCAGTATACAGTCCCTCAGCCAATCAGGACACAGAACACAATGGTCTACAGTCCCTCAGCCAATCAGGACACGAGATATGAACATTAACCCTTTAAGGACTGAGCACATTATAGACCAGTATAACTCACCTAGACTTTTAACATGATTTTTATGGCTAAAAAAGTATAAAGGAAGTATCAGAACATACTGCAATTTATCACACAACTTTCTCTATTTTACATATCCATCCTTATTTTTCCTTTGACACAACAAATAACTGACTGATTGGTCGTCTTCGAGGGACAACATGAGCACATTACCGTAATGACAGTAACATATTTAAAGACCGTCATGCCTCTGCTTTGAGACGCCGTTTGAATTTACATGAAGCACAATTGGTTGCGGAGTTATGGTAATGGAAAGTCCACAACCGCGAGTGTATTGGCGACGATACCATCCGACGCTATAGGGTTAATAACAGACAAATCAGGTGCCTTCTTTCCCCAAGATCACTTCCGCTAGCGTTAGCAACAGCTTTGATTGACAGCGTTGCCAAGAGCCTGCCCCCTCCTAAACCAGTGGTGTAGGCGGGAAGGGGCGTTACCTTTAACAGCCTCGCTCTGGATTGGCTCTTTGGTTGCTATGATACTCACGGTCAGAATTCCCAATATGGTACTCGGCTCCAAATTGGCCTCTATAACCGCTCTAGCCTCAACGAGCTTCATTTGTCTGGAGCTGAACGCTGTGGGCGACGTCACACTCACTTAGTCCACTTCTTACAGTTTATGGTTTAAATCCAGGCTCCAAATGTTTCTATTGAGCTGTGCATATGACTGAAAGGATTATTATTATTCTGCACTCTTCTCTTTTGTTAATTTTAAAACGAACATTTACGTTTTGTGCATGAATTGTGCTCTACAAATAAACCTCCCTTGCCTTACGCCGAGATCATAAAACGATTTATCCCAGAGACAGTTTGCAATTTTCTGTTTGCAGCATAAAAGTCTTAACTACAGGGATGACAACACAGACCAGATTGAAAGCCTGGAGAACACAGAATGAGTCAATGACAAAGAAAAGGACCAAACAGCCCTCCAGACAGGACAGAATGGTTTACCAAAATGCCAACTACCCAGCATGCACTCCAGCCTGGGCAGAGGAGCAGAACATCCAATAGGACGCTTGGGCTCATGGTTGCCACGTGGACAGCGATTTGGTGTGTGACAGCTCTGAGGAGGAGATCTAATTGGCAGTGTTATGTCACCGTACAGGGGGGCGTGAGAGGGAGGGGGCCCCTGCCATCTGGGCTTCAGTAAACCGTTAAATAATCCTGGGGTCTCCTGTGTTTCTCCACACTGCCAGTCTGTCTGCCATCCTGCCCCGCCATCCTGCCCAGACGCACACATTTTCAGAAAAACATCTATTTGTAGAACGGAGCTGCTTTTAACCAGGAAAAGACATTATTGACACTGTTCAAACATGGACGCTGGGGTTTATTTTCAGTATAACTCAGGATTGGACGGGACAGTTGATTAACCAGAAAGGGAGAGAGAAAGAGAAAATACAAAGCAAAATGAAAATGATCGAGCCAGCCAAAAACAAACAGAGCGGGGTTGTTTTATGCTACCAAGTCGTACTATTGTTATGTTAAGACAAAAATATACAGCTGCTGGATGAATAAAAAGAGGCACGCTCAGTATTGGTGGTTTTCAGATGCTGGAATGATGATGTGATGATGTTATACTCCCAGATGGGGGCGCAAGAACCACATTTTCCTATTAGTATCTACTTTGCCATGAAATATCCAAACGTTAGGAGCAGGATGTGGGATATGAACACGTTTTGGGAGAAAGAAATGGGGGAAATATTGCTGTACGAGTTGCAAAAACAGATTTGTTCACATAACAGGGAAGGGCAGGGCCAAAAAAGTCCACTATTGATTAAAAAATGTAAAAAAAAGCCAACATATGCCAAAGGGATAGTCAAGATCCATAGTAACGCATCATGAAGAGGGTTATGAATATTATAAGCTCGCAACAAGGAAAACGCAAGGGTTGCTGGGAAAAGTGAAGTGTTTATCAGACGTGTTTTGTTATATTCTATGAAAAAATTAAGTAATGCAAGTTTTAAAGCAGAGCTGATTAGAAAAGGACACATACACAAACACATGTAGGCCTATACAACAATAAAAACGCCTAAATATTCTTAAATCTTCAAATGCAATGAATGTTTTTGAATTACAGAGATTTCCAACTGTTGTGAACTGCTGTACACAAGATATACAGGGTGGCCCAAAAGTCACTGACAGTTGAAAAAAAATCATAACTCGTTTGTTTCTAAATATTTGTATTTTTTCGGAGTATTTAGAACGACCCTTCTGACATTAATCTGAGCAAATACAGCACCGAGGAACGAACCCTCATTGTACAGTGGTACTTCGAGTCACATGGGTCAAATTCACAAACCAGCGGGTTACCGTCGACATTTTAATACCAGAGATGCCCAAGAGTAAATGCCATTAAAGAAGAATAAGTGTTTTTCAAAGACAGGGGGCAGTATGTGATCTCCACAGACCTGACTAGTCCTGATTTCTTGCTGTGGGTCTATCTTAAAGAAAAGGTGTTTGTGAATAAACCTCAGACAATAAACGACTTAAAACATAATATTGAGGATCAAATAAGAGCCATAAGCCCAGAAATGCTTTAAATGTTCTGTAAAGTGTGTTGGATCAGGCTGTTCAGAGACAAACATAAAATGGTGGACACTTAAACATTTTTACAAATTAGGTCAGTTTTACTTCACCTAGTTTAAGTAGTGATAAGTTCTAGTGTAAGTGACAATTATAACCGTATATATTGACAAAAATCTGGGAAGGTTCAGTTTATCTACAGCTAAAATTTGGTGAGTATAACTTAAGAATTAAAGGAGCTACTGAAGATTTAAAAGTGTCTGTGACTTTTGGACTTTTGTATTTGTACTGTACTACTCCAAAAGTTAAAAGCATGAACGTGGAGCTTGATCATTTCTATTTCTGACTAGACCCAAGAACTCACTGTACTACAAGAAAAATCTGCATTTTAACTACATTCACGGCTTCCACGGCAGCTAGAGCGAGGTATGCCTATGACTGCGTGTGCCATATTTGAAGTGACCACATTCTCGAGACAAAGAGCAGTGTCACCAGCGCAGCAGCCAGAGTCCACCGTCCTGTACACACTGTAGGCCTCTGTGTGTGGGAGGCTGCCTGGGTAAGACGGCCATCAACAGCTGCATGGACTCCAAAACCAAACACAGACGCAACCGACGCACACACAATCACACACACACACGCACACACACACGGCGGCAATCCCCAACATCCTGTCAGGAGACCAGCAGAGCCGCTCATTCTAGCCCCACGCTGGTCCGTCGCTTCGTTCTGTACCGCTCCACTGTCACACACAACATCCCAGTGTGAGCTTTTACACTTTATTTGCAGACAGAAAAATCCTATTAAATCACAAGCCAAGAACACATCAGCAGCGGTTTAGTGTGTGAAGTTGCTGCTGGTTTTAAGTCTTAAAATGCGACCAGCTGCAAAGGACATTTTCCAGCTTCAATTAGGAACTTTCCATTTCGCAGTAGCCCGTATCCCATGTTCCCATAATGCATTTTGGCCATGTTAACCCTGGAGTATTTATACAACAACCTGCTACAACTGCCACTTTTGCTACACCTAGTATTTTTGATTAAAATGTATTAAACTTCTACCATTGTTTCTTGGCATTAAGATTAGAGCATCAATGTATAAGAATAAAGTCTAAAAAAAACTACAAATAGTAAGTAATTAAAGTACAATAAGACCTATGTAATTAAGTAAATAGGGTTAGAAAGGATCTGTGGTGCTTGAGTCTAATGCTTATGAGTTAGATTACAGGAATGATCCCTGGGTGTCTTAGATTATAATTCCCACAGCCATAGCTCCTGTCTGTCCTATGGTAACTGCGCAGTACAACTAGAAAGGTAGTGGATTTTTTTTTGCATTTGCTTGCTGAATCCTACAAAGTTACAGTGGTCCCTTGTTTATCGCAGAGTTACGATTCGAAAAAATACCTGCAAACCTAGGCAAATCCGATCCGTAGTCAGCTTTATTTTTTACAATTATTCTAATAGTGTTTTGCTCTGTAAAACCCCTCACACACACACTTTATACACTTTTCTTACACAGGCATTAACATTTTGTCACATTTCTCTCTTGTTTAAACTCTCTCAAAGTTCAAACCTTCGTCGGTGTCTTTGTCGGTGCAGAACGTTTCATCGCCATTGTGGGTTTGTGTCAGGGAGAAAACTTGCAACACATACAGCACTTCAGAGTCCACTGCGATCCAAACATTTATGTACATTTGTCTGACACATTCTGTATGTACAGAGAACCACGGAGGAGACTGATGGACAAGGGTCTTTTCAGTCCCTCAGCCAATCAGGAAGCAGAACACAATGGTCTACCAGTCCCTCAGCCAATCAGGACGCAGAACACAATGGTCCTACAGTCCCTCAGCCAATCAGGACGCAGAACACAATGGTCTACAGTCCCTCAGCCACTCAGGACGCAGAACACACACATGGTCTACCCAGTCCCTCAGCCAATCAGGACGACGCAGAACACAATGGTCTAACAGTCCCTCAGCCAATCAGGCGCAGAAACACAATGGTCTACAGTCCCTCAGCCAATCAGGACGCAGAACACAAAGAGCACGTTCATACTCTGTCAAAACGCAATGAAAACACTTGTGCTAAAAAATCCACGAAAACAGCAAGGCCCCGCGAAAGATGAACGGCGATATAGCGAGGGACAACTGTAATCACCACTTAAAGAAAATAAAATTAAAAAACGAAGAGCGTACGTCACAGTGGGGAAGTGAAAACAGAGACTGATGATCGGCAAAATTGGCGTCTTTAAAATAAGCGATTAAACATGAATCACTCCAAATACAACTTCAGGTGAGTAAATAGTGAGAAGAGACACAACTATAACACGGAAAAACGCTCTGAAAAAAGCACATGTCAACAAACGCTGTGACTGTGGAGTTTGGGGCAAAAAAATTCTATGGGAAAAAGCGAGGTGGATTCAGACAAAGGAAACTCCCCCATCCCCATTTTAAACCTGGTCCAACGCTACATAAAGACCAAGAGGAACAATATTATCAGCCCCATCATCTCCACATCTTGTCTGTTCAATGAGTCCATCCCGTCTAGAGTCTGGTCCGCCCCCGGAGCAGAGGCACAGTGATGGTGGCAGTGAAGGGCGGGGTGTTCCCGTGGCAGCCTGCTGCAGTTGACAGTTAGAACAGATAGAAAGTCGTGGGGACGTGGGATGTTGCACATGTTTTGGGAGAGAAAGAAACGGGAGAAATATTGCTGTACGAGTTTTGCCAAAACAGGTTTCTATAGTGGGGTCATAAAACAGGGAAAGGCACAACCCAAAAAAGAAAGAGCACTATTTCCATTCAAAAAAATCCAACATGCATAAAAGATCCACTAATACTTGACACACACATCACAAAGAAGGTTATGTGTAATTATAACGCAAAAACTGCAAGGATTTCTGGCGGGCCACAAAAGTGGATCATTTATCGTGTTATATTCCACGAAACAGGAATGCAATGCAAGTTTTAGAAGAAAACCGATTGGAAACGTGCACATATACTGCCAAAATATTCCCTAAATTACAAATGCAATGAGGTTTTTTGAACTACAAAAGTTCCAAACTGTTGTGATACTGCTCTACACAAGATATAATATTAACTTACTGTACTGTACTACTCCTGCCATCCCCCCATACTGACATAACTGTAAAACCGAGCCAAAAGGAAAACCGCAATTTGTTGCATAACAGTTGGGGGGTTTGTGGGTTATTGGGTCAAACTGATGTACATGAATTTTGTGCTCGTGTCCATTTATCAAAGTCATGTCAAACAGGCCTCACAAGCCCAGACAATGTCATCTCAAAGTCGAGTACGCTACACACCATCCACCTAACCAATCCAATATATTCAGAACAATTAGAATGGGTGCCAATCTGTCACAGGTCAGCCTGCCCCACAAGTGTCTTAACCTGGAAAACCACCATGCAAATATGTTGTTAAAGAGCCCGCAAATCAGTCCTTAAAAGGATGCCAATTCACCATGAAAAGCTGGTTAATTCATTTTACAGAAGATACATCTGGCTTGTACCCACAGAACAAGGGTGAGAGCAAAACCTGCTCCAGCAAAGGGCTGAA